>JBBBDQ010000379.1:1622500-1655000 GCA_037127315.1 Ascarosepion bandense | reverse complement strand
TCATTAATTTTCCCATTTTTTAATTTCCAACTATATCTGTCCTAAGTTTAAAAGAAAAACTTGTCTTCGGAAAAAATAAATTTGCATTGCCAAAAAGGAAATGACTTTCATGATCACATGGGCAATAACTTTGCCAAATTTTAAAATGTGTGGACATTCTTATTAAAATACGTGGCTATCTTAGTTAAAATTCTTCCAGCTTGCTAAAATTCTTTGAAATATAATTTTCCATTCCATTAAATTAAGTTAACATTTGAAATATGATTTTCCATTGCGTTCAAAGTAACATAACATTTACCCATTATAAAATCAGAAGAAAATGATGTTTATCGGACATTTTTGGATTTTTTTTTTTTTTTTTTTTACAGTAATTTTCACTCTGTTCAAGGGCCACTCATGTTACAAGCAGGATTAGGAGGCAGTTTGTATGGATAAAAGAGAAAGATAACAGTTAACCTTAGACTTGAATAGGTTAGGTTTGTAGTGATTAGGGGGAAACATCCTCTTGGGAGTGGTTTGAAGGAAGAAGCTGTTCAAGTGGATCTTACTTTTCACTGGTGGAATACAGAGGAAATGTGGGTGATTTGCTATGATGTAAGCAGCATGGCTGGAAGGATAGAACTGGCAAAACCAAGAAATGTAGTTTTTCCAAGCACTTTTGTATCAAAGATGGAGAGTGCAGTATGGGCATCTCCTGACCAAATCTCCATTTTTGGTCTGATCTGGCTCCTGTAAAGGTAGATGATAGCATGTGGAGTCAGGTACTTACTAAAGTAGTAAAGAAAACCAGTTTTTTTTTTTTTTTTTAATCATATTGCCCCGAGCAAGGCACTTTACTGCCACTGGTGTGCAGGGGGTTACATAGGAGGAAAGTTATGAGAAAGTGACAGGTTATAGGGGGTGTCAGGAAGTGGGTAATAGAAAGATAATTTGTGGACATAGTGAGGAATTAATTTATATATTGATTGTAATGTAAAATTGATCCCCCACTTTATATACACATTATAATAGTATAGAAAATTTTTTTTCATAATCATATTGCCCCAAGCAAGGCATTTTACTGCCACTGGTGCACAGGGGGTTACATAGGAGAAAAGTTATGAGAAAGAGTAACAGGTTATAGGAGGTGTCAGGAAGTGGGTAAAAGAAGGATGAGAATAATGAGTGGAGTGGACGGAGAAAAAAGCATGAGAGAGAGGGTGCAAGCTAGTGAGATAGATGTCTATTGATTTTACATTTAAATTCTTGGAGATTGTAGCTGTTGGGGAAGCAAGTAAACAGAAGGTAATTCCACAAGCGGGAAGTGCGAGAAAAGAAGCTGATGGAGTAGAATTTGCGTTTACATTTTATTGGTTTCACAGTAAAAGTGTGGGATCTAGTTGCTAATCTTGTGGCTCGAACAAATTCATATATAGGGGGCACCAGTGAGCTAAGTTCATCGGAGCATGAGCCATGATCGCCCAAGCATGTATCCTATACTTAGTCTCTCAAGGCATGGTGCCTCTCTGAAGGAACATCCATTCCTTAGTTCAGGGTCTAATCAGCAATGATGAAAAGTAACCAGTTTGGCTTTCAAGGCATTAAATGTAACCAGCTCGGAAGATAGATCTAGTGCCAATCTCTGATTATTAAAAAGTTATGCACCAATTTTAGGGGTACAACAGTATATAGTCGTATCATAGGCATAGATGTTTACAAATGATCTGAGAATATTTTTAGGCAGCTCATTTATATAAATCAGAAACGGGGTTGGTCTGAGGAGTGACCCCTGGGGGATGCCTGTGCTGATCGCCAGGGCCTTAGAGGATTGGCCATTAATAACTACCTTCAGGGATCGACCAGTTAGGAAGGATTTTATAATTGTGAAGACCCTTCCAATTAATTCATAACTGGAGAGCTTGTGTTGCAAACTTTTGTGCTACATCTTGTCAAGAGCCTTCGAGATATCTAATGCCATGGTCCTTGAGATATTTTTGTTGTCAAGAGTCTCCCTAAATCTGAGTGATGGTAGTTAGGATGTCATCAGTCAATCAAAACTTGTACTGCTCATCATTGAAGAGGTGGTTTCTTGTTGATTATAGCCTTGAAAAGCTTGCTGATGATTTTTTAAAATGATATTTACAGAAAACTCAGTTGCATTATATATAAGTTCTTTTGTTATGTAGACAGATATTTTACATTCTGAATTTATTTTTCCTCTTTTTAGGCCACCTTACAATTTTGCATTATCAAACCTGTCATGGCTGTCATTACATTGGTTTTGCAATCTTTTGGACTATACAAAGATGGCAATTTCTCGTAAGTATTCAAAAGTTCTTATGTATGCAAGTATCCTCTTTATTTTACATGTTTTTGTTGCAATTTAATTGTTAACAAATGTCTTTCGCTTTCCTCAGAAGTCTGTTGAATCCAGTTGTTAATAGCAGTTATTTAATACATGTATTTCTTTTTCATCTCTTTAATTAAAATATTAGAGTATAAAAGTGTCACAGGATTGGATGTTAGTGTCATATAAGTGTTAATCAGAGAACAGGTGTGATTAGAAAAGCATAAATTATCAAGGAATCAGCCATTCTTGTTGACTCATTTGAGATAATGTTAATAATCTTGTAGCCAAAGCATCTGTTACAAGAATATGAATAGTAAATGTATACATTGTTCTTTTATATATATATATTTAAATAAATGATTAGAAAGTTAAGTTTAATTGAATTTTTGTTCAAATTAGTATCTGCAGCTGTTTTACATTTCAACCCATATGTTCTACCTTCCTCGGATATATGTCACTTCTAATTATTCTGAGTGTTTGTATATCTCTTACACTTGAACAGTTCACAGATTCATGTACCAAAGTCTCCTGGCTATGCAGGAAAATTCTTGAACCAAACACTGTAGTAGGTATACTAATTTTATTTTATGGAAGACCTTAAGGACATTTAGGTGACTCTTCATGTTTTCTTGAGCACAAATTCTAATGAAATGTTCTTTGTTTCTAGACCAGCAAGTGGCTATCTGTACATCACCATAATTTACAACATTTCTATAAGCCTTGCACTCTATGGCCTTTTCCTGTTCTACTTTGCAACCAAAGAGCTGCTGAGTCCTTTTGAACCCGTTCTGAAATTCTTCACTGTCAAGTCTGTGATTTTCCTCTCTTTTTGGCAAGGTAAGTCTTAGAAATGATGCTTGAATTTGATTGCAATATATTGTCAGATTCAAGGGGAAACATGAGAAATGTGTTAATGTTTGTTAATGATGAATTTTTTTCATGTGCCAGAAGCAAATTAATTTAACCAAAAAGGTCAAGATGACTTTCATTCTCAAAAAAGATGTTTCACACTGAAATGTCATTTCTATTAAAAAAAAATGCTGCTTGAATTAAGAGAAAGCAATTTACAAAGACAAAAGTTTATAGAAAGTGCTTTGATTGCTAGACCATCCACAGTAAGTTTGCATCCAGGTTCTTACATGTCGCCTTTCTTGGCAGACGTGTTCTATGAATATTAATTAGTATGTTCCAATCCTCATAAATACATTGGACACTATTTTAAAGGGGGTTACATTACTGTCTAGCAATTAATGTCGCTCGGATGCTTTTCTGACATTGTCAGACTCTTTGCCTTTGGGCAGAGAGTAACCCAGACAAGGCTCTGCTGAAAGGTAGTCTCTCACCTGGGAGAAGTAGACTAAAATTTTTTCCCAAGCTATATGGCTTGGATTACCCACATTAAAAAGGTCTCGTGCCACATTTTGTCTCAAATGGGGAGGCAACTCAATACCTAGATTGCTGCCTAGCGATTTATGTCACTCGGATGCTTTCTTCACAATGTCAGACTCTCTGTCTTTAGGCAGAGAGTAACCCTGTCTAGGCTCCGCCAAGGGGTAGTTTCATCTGGGGAAAAGTAAAGATTCAGTTTTTGCCCGAGCAATAATGCTTGGATTTCCCACATTAAAAAGGCCTTGTGTTGCATTTTGTCGCAAGCGGGGAGGCAGCTAAATACCTAGATTATTGTCTAGCAGTTTAGCACTAGCAGTTGTTATCTACTTCATGCAGCTGCCAAGTATTATATTTTGTAGATGTTTTAAAGATTATTATTTCATTCTCCAACCTCTATTTTGGTTATTTTTCATTCAGTACCCTTCTTACGTTACAACAGGGATAATTAATAATAAAAGACTAAAAACGAAAGCTCAAGTAAATTAAATTAAACCTACTAGAGTAGCCCAGACACACATGAGAGAGAAAAAAAAATTAAAATTTCACCATTCCAACATCTTCTGTCAACACATAATAACCAATGCTTTCATTTTTATAACTTTGCCTCTTTTCCCTACACATAATTTCATTGGACTAAAATATAATTTTAGTCCAATGAAGAATAAAAGCATTATACGTAATTTTTTTCCACTTTCTTGTAAAATATTGATGTCGGTTTAAACAAAAAAAAAAGTTTGAACGATGTCCGTTCGTTAGAAGACTACTGTCATTGTCACCTTCGTGTCACTTCCGCTGCTACTAAATACTTATCATGGAAGTGATGTTGGTGGGAAGTCATTTAAGGTTAGTGGCCCACACAGAAAGATTAGTGTGTTTCAAAAGTTTTTATGTACAATATCAGTCAGATACAAATACATCAATGGACGTAAATTAACAATTTGTTACAACTTTCTAGATTTGGCAGCTAAACAAACTAAAAGCTACAGCCATAATACCTTCATTATATCTAATATCTTTTCAATTTAAAGTAGCAAGTTAATCTAAATTAGATTAATGGTGAAGTATGTTTCTCATGTATGCTTAACTTAAATGTCAGTCAGTTAAGTGCCATACGTGAAACACACATGGGTGATCATGACTCAAGAGACATGACTGACTGGCAGAAGATTATCCTGCAGTAGGTTGCCATTGCTTTTTGCGGTAGACTGGTTGCCAAACAAGGCTATAGAACCCAATCTGTTCTTTTATTTAAACCATAACTGGAAGGAATAGATGGATTAATACCTTTCCAAGGGTATTTGCGTGTAAGTGAATGCAAGGAATTCAACTGGAATTCAAACTTGGCTCCCAGATTTCTCATTCCGAGCCAATATTCACTCCACCACAACACACATCCCTGCACCACATCCCTTTTAAATGTAAATAGCATAAAAATGTTCGACCGTACTGAATAGCACACAGCTAACTTGTTCTACCAACATTCAAAAATCCACAATTTCAAAACTCCCCCCTTCAGACAACAGCAAATCTTTTTTTAAAGGTGAGAAATTACTTAATTGGCTAAGGATAGTGGCAGAGGACAAATCATTTGCATGAAATAAAATCAGTCAAAAAAAATAGCATAAGCTGAACAGAGAATAAATATTTCTTCTTTCTCTCCCTCTTTTGGCAGACTGCACAAAAGGCATGAACTCATTTTTGAGGTAAAGGGTTTTCTTCTCATTCATTATCAACTACAGAACTGCAAATTGTTCTTTTTTTTTTTTTATTAAAGAAAAAAAAAATCCTCACCCTTTGCTTAATTTGTTTCTATTACATCTGATGTCTGATTATACAATTGCTATTACATTAGTACACAATGATTCTTATGAACAGTTACGTGTTTTATTTTTCTAGTATATTTATATCTTGTTTTTTTTTTTCTTTTTTTCTTTTTGTAGGTGTCGTACTCGCTATATTTGAAAAAGCTGACTTAATAAGTCCTATCTTCTCTGAAGCTGGCATACTGCAAACTGGTGTGGGTACAGTGTCGGCTGGCTGGCAAAACTTCTTGATCTGTATTGAGATGGTTTTTGCTGCCATTGCTCTTCGCTTTGCTTTCCCGCATATGATCTATAGCTCGGGCCCAACGTCTAACCATGGCCGCACGGTGTCTCTCCAGAGCATCTCCAGCAGCCTGAAGGAGACGATGAACCCGCGTGACATCATGCAGGATGCAATTCACAACTTTCATCCGCAGTACCAGCAGTACACCCAGCAAGGCATGAAAATCCCTCACGATGAAGAGGGTACTGAACCTGGGTGGCCTTATGACCAGCATTATCCTTATCAGCAGCAGCCCCCTTACCCTAACGGAGCCATACCAACCACCAGACCAATGCCACCAACTGGAGCCACTCCAAACAAGATGAAATTTAATGAAAAAACCACACTTCTGAGCTCTGATGATGAATTCCAATGAAACCAGTACTGAGAAGGTGGGGACCAGCCAACCAAGAAAACTCCCCAACCAGACCGTGACAACTTAATGTTTCTGATTTGAGGGGCAGCGAAATGTCAGTTGTTATTAATGAAGTTGATATGAAAATTGTGTGCCATATGTAAAAGAAATCAAACTACAAACTTCTTATTTTCACTCTTACTAATATTACTAATGCTGCTGCTGCTGTGGCTGCTGGGAGCAGTTACTGAAATCAACTAATCAAATTCCAGATTATAGGTCACATGATACTTAGACTCACCAATCAAATGTTGCATCAGTTCAAATGATTATTGAACTGAGCCTAAAAACAAAAAAAAAATCTCCAGAAGACAAATGGTGACTATTTTAGAAATTATGAAATAATCAAAAAATATCTTAAAGATGAAGAAAAAATAAACAAAAAATATACTTGAACACTTCCAGAAACAATGGATGTTTTCTGTATATTATTTGTTTGTTATTGTTGATGTTATTGTTATTGTTTGGGGTAGGATATTTTTCTTCCTCCAGTGAAAAATAATATTGTTAAATCATTTGAAAATTTCTAAAACTAACAAAATAGACTATAAAAAAAATGCTATTTTGCTTAAGTTTTGCAATTTTTTATTTTTTTTTTATGCAAGCATTTTTTAATTATTTCTTGTTCACTTTTCCTTATTGGTTGATGTTTCATTTTTCTTTAATTTTTTTTTTTAAATTTCTTTTCTCTTTAATATTTTTCAATTTCTCAAAAGCAAAATATTTTCTTTCCCATTTCTAAGCTTTTTTTTTCTGGAATACAAAACAAATTAAAAAGAATTGACGATTGGTCTGCCTGTGTGAGCATTTGAGCTCAGAAACTAAAGTAAAATTGTAAAAATGAAATCTAAAAATATGATATCTATAATGTGGAGGTTCCCCATATTTGGTGTGGTGTATGGTGTTACACGCTGCTAATCAAATATTTTTTGGTATAGAAAAAAGCAAAAATAAAATGATGGAAGAAATTTATTTGTTTAAAACAAAGCTATTGGTGATGATATTCTCTCCTGCCCACCCACCAAACAAAGGAAATTTGAATAAAAATTGTGAGAATCCTATTTATGACAGTCAAATGAACAGATGTTCTTAATGAATTGAACATATCAATTTAACAAAATGTTAAACTAAAATCACAAGTAGAAATGTATACATAACTTACATAAAGTCAGGCATACTATTATTAATACTTTCCTTACCTACTAATATACAAATGTAAACAAGATTATCCATTTTTTTTTTTTTTAATGTCTCCTTCTTTCTTTGCCTTTTTCCCAAATGAAGTGTTTTCTCCCTAACTCATTAAAAAAAATATGAATAGCAACATGAAAAAGTAGATAAATTCTTAATCAACCAGTTTATCTTTGTCAAAGAAAAAAAATTTTTGAATACTTTATCATCTTTATTTTGTACATTTTCTGGTCTTGGGAACAATCTCTTTCTGTGTCTAGGGAAAGAGAAAGAAGAGTTATTTCCCCTTGCTTCTGCAGACTCCCTATTGGACCAATAAAAAAAAGTAAAAAAAAAAACAAAAACAACTGCATACAAGTCCATGAATACGCAATCAGTCCTCTTGTACATATATAATCAGCAAACTATAGAATCATTTTAATAAAAAATAACTTTTTTTGAGCTACATGTAGACTTGCTCATTCAAAAACGCTTCAGATGATATCTCTATTGTGTGTTAGTTTTTTTATTCTCATTTTCATTTCTGACAAAATCCCCACCTCGATTTTTTTCCCTCCAAATTCTATTGTTTTGATGGTGCACCTCTTAACAAACAAAAAAAAAAGCTGTTTCTGTTGAAAAAATAAAATTTTAAAAATTGTATCTATATAGTTTTCTAGGCAACATTTAATTAAAAAGAAAAAAAACTTATTTGTTGGAATATTGCCAACATTCTAGATGATTCTGATCATTGAAATTGTAAATTTTATTTTCATGTTAAAATTGTCATTATGCTATGTCACCTTCATTCAGAAAAATAAAGCATAAATAAAAAATAATGCCAGCAATCATCATTACTGTCTTGTGTTTTTATTTTGTGTGTGTGTATGTATATATATATATATATATATGTGTTATCCCCCGTGGGGATTTTCGTATCGAAATGGTCATTCAACATCATTGAATTAATCCTTTTTTAATATATATATATATATATATATATATATATATATATATATATATAATATTTCAGACTGTCCTTAGCCTTTTGAAATATCAAATATAATAATAGAAATAAATGAATACTGTCAGAAAAATACATTTTTAAACTTACAACTTTTTAGTAGTTTTCCTATACATATTATTAAGACAGTATACGTGGATCATCACTATATATATATATATATATATAAAAACGAAGATTAATGAAACTGGTTATAAACAACCAACAAATTGAAATGATTTGTTTGAACATTATTTTTGATCGGTACTCATATTTAAGTAGATATTCTGTTTATAATCAAACATCAATACTGTTTGATTATAAACAGAATATCTACTTAAATACGAGTTTCAATCAAAAATAATGTTCAAACAGATCATATATTTATTTCTACCGGCCTGATTATTTGCGATAAATTTTTGTTACGAAAATGTGTCATTCGGCAGGATTCAAACCTGCAACTCCTATCCACATATATAGTCAAATCTTGAGACTTCAGGAGTATATTTTTTGTACACATGTAAAAACACATTGATAAGTTTGTAGCTTCATGAAGAAAAACATAAAAATATTTATCAAAATGTTTGCCTTTTCAATACATTTAATTCAGTGGTGAATAAAATTAATCACACCAGTTGAAACATTTCTGGTAAAAACTTCTGTGTTAAACTGAAAGCTTGTTGATGCACTATCATTCACATCTAAACTTATTTATAACTGGAACTTTGTGTGTGTGTCTGCGTGTTGTTGCGTGTCTGTATGCGTGTTGTTGTGTGTCTGTCTGTCTGTGTGCATATGTGTATCTGTAATCTATAGACTCTGAAATGGCTGAACCGATTTTCTTGAATATTTACACAGTTGTACTATAAGCGTCTGCGAGTGTTCTTTGCTAGGTTTTGTGTCGAGGTACCCCCGATAAATATCGAAAGTCAATAATCAAAAAAATCTGGTTATAGAAGGAGTGGTCCGATTTTAATCAAATTTGATACACTCATAGACAATGACCTAAGAAACGATATTCAGAAGTTTCAAGGTCGCAGTTCTTACAACTGTGCAGAAAATTGTTTATATAAAAGGTAAGATGTTTGTGTGTGTCTGTATTTTTTTCAGCCCTTTTATTTAGTTTTATTTATTTTATGTAGTTATTTTCGGGTGTAATGAAAGGTTTAAAACTAATCCATGATCCTGGAGCTCAGACTCTTTGGACATTGGCACAAAAGACTAAAAAGCAATAGTTGTTTCCAGTTAAAGCGAAACCATAGACTGAAAGAAAAATGAATGGATGTAAGTCAAATTTTGATTTCCTGGTATCGATATCAAATAAGTTTTTTTCGTTGTAAACTGAATTTTGAAGGCTAAATAAGTCCTGACTAAATAGTATCATGGCTGAGACTAAGAACTACAATTATACCTACTTAGAGCCAAACCCAAAACTAAAATAAAAGGGCTGAAAAACTGATTTTGCCTTTTATACATATATATTATCGATTTTCTGCACTATTGTAAGAACTGCAACCTTGAAACTTCTGAATATCGTTTCTTATGTCATTGTCTATGAGTGTATCAAATTTGATTAAAATCGGACCACTCCTTCTATAACCCGATTTTTTTCGATTTTCAATATCTATCAGGGGGTACCTTGACACAAAACCTAGCTAAGAACACTCGCAGACGCTTATAGTACAGCTGCGCCAATTTTCAAGAAAATTGGTTCCGTTGTTTCGGAGTCTCTAGGTAATGGACACACACACACGCATGCACACACAACTTAGATAGATTATAGAATCTATGGTAATTGATGCAGACAGCTCCAGTACTCTGAGGTGAATATGTTTCATTTGGTATCCTAGAGGAGAGTTTTGATGGAAACATTCAAGAATTTTAATGGGTTTATATGTAGTCCATGTTTCTGATGATTAATGCACTGTTAAGACACCTTTTCTGTATATATTGACGTTAATGTAAAAAAGAATATCGTCTGATCCAACTTACCTTTCCAGCTTACCAAAAGCTACGGTCTTTAGAATTTCTTTCACTGATTTCTTTGGACAAAGATATTTCTAAATAGTGCTACCAAGACACATGAAAGCGTCAACAACTTTGAAGTCGCAGTCTATTGGCAGGTATTTGGTTCTTTGGATGTTGCATCTGGTGCTGGGATATTGTTATGGTGAAACACACCTATTCTATAGTGAACAGATTCTCCCACCTAATTTAAGTAGGAGTAGTAAGAGGAACGAGGGTCAGTCGATGTTGGACAATAGTAGTCGACAGTCGAGTACGAAAGTAGTCAGCAACCTGGCAAGATTACAGTGTGTAATCCATATTATATCAAGTTCCTAATGTTTTTGTACGTCGAACCTATTAGGATCAGCTTAAGCACAAATACTAGCCTCCACTGCGGAAATAACTACAAGACAGATATGTGTCACTTTCATCTCTGTTAAACTTGTGAGCAAGATGTATTAAATGTGTCAGAAAATATATCCATAACTAGTTGCATATTCCGCTTGGAGTTTGTCATCAAATCAACATCATCAGCATAAACCAGATCTCATACAAAATCTCCCAACATTCTTTCATGTGCTCTAAAACTGGTCATATCAAACATCATCCACACTGTTCTTTGCCAGATGTAAACACCTAAATTGCAGTTCTGAAAAGCACGTTACAGCATAGTAGCTAAAAGAGTTGGAGCAGATATGTCTCCTGGTTTAATGTTGTAGCTGACAGCAGGTCTGAAAGAATGTTAACCTGCCTATTCATTGGATAAAGCTTACAAAAGAGATTCACAAAAGATTCAGGGTAGCCTAATCCCAGCAATATCTTTCACAGTGTTGACGATGATGTCAATGGCTCTGGTGAGATCAACAAATGCCTAGTAAAGAAGTCCGTGGCCACAAAAAAATGAGCTAATTTGTCCAGCAAAAACAGCAAAGAAACATCCTGTAAACAAAATTGAATGACTGTCCATTTTTGTCATTATGGAATGGTATCACTAAGTGGCCATCACATGATCCATCTTCTATACCTGATTGCTTGCTGATATCTTTGGACATTTTTGATAAGATTTAATATCTTGGAAACAGTCTATAAGGAAATGAATTGGTTGCAAGAAGCGAATATTTCATCAAAAGTTGCTTATATAAATAGTTTTATCTTTCTTCAATGTTATGTGACATAATTCTTTTTGGTCTCATTCTACCTACAGATAGTTTTTTTTTTTTTTCTTGTTTTTATTTCATGCAAAGTTGATGGTGGCCAGAATTGCACCGGGCAGCACTTCATTGCAACTCTTTCAATCTTAGTATGAACAGAAATAAAGTACAGAATCTCCCATTAAAAACGAAAATGTACAGCAGGGGATCAATCTGATCACAAGGAATTGGTTTAATATTAAACAAAATATTTTAGTAGGTCAACAAAAAAAGACCCTGCCACCTATATTAGGCAAAGACATGCAATGCAAGAATGCTTTATGTACATAGCCCTTCCTTCTCTGCTGAAAAATATATTCTTCCCTACAATTACCACTGCCAATATCCAGACCATTGATGTGAATAATCATTTCTGTTTTAAATTATAGATATTTTTTATATATTTCATTTATATTATAAATATTACAAATATATAATATAATTATTATATTACAAATATATTGTACATAGCCCTTCCTTTTATTAACTTTTTTAAATAATAATTAATTAATAATTAATAATTATAATATGATATTAATAATTAATTTTTAAATAATATTTACAATTATAAATATATTGTACATAGCCCTTCCTTTTATTATCTTTTTTAATAATAATTAATTAATAATTAATAATTATAATATGATATTAATAATTAATTTAAATAATATTTACAATTATAAATATATTGTACATAGCCCTTCCTTTTATTATCTTTTTTAATAATAATTAATTAATAATTATAATATGATATTAATAATTAATTTTTTAAATAATATTTACAATTATAAATATATTGTACATAGCCCTTCCTTTTATTATCTTTTTTAATAATAATTAATTAATAATTAATAATTATAATATGATATTAATAATTAATTTTTAAATAATATTTACAATTATAAATATATTGTACATAGCCCTTCCTTTTATTATCTTTTTTTTAATAATAATTAATTAATAATTAATAATTATAATATGATATTAATAATTAATTTTTAAATAATATTTACAATTATAAATATATTGTACATAGCCCTTCCTTTATTATCTTTTTTAATAATAATTAATTAATAATTAATAATTATAATATGATATTAATAATTAATTTTTAAATAATATTTATAATTATAAATATATTGTACATAGCCTCCTTTTTATTATTTTAATAATAATTAATTAATAATTAATAATTATAATATGATATTAATAATTAATTTTTAAATAATATTTACAATTATAAATATATTGTACATAGCCCTTCCTTTTATTATCTTTTTTAATAATAATTAATTAATAATTAATAATTATAATATGATATTAATAATTAATTTTTAAATAATATTTACAATTATAAATATATTATATACATAGCCCTTCCTTTTATTATCTTTTTTAATAATAATTAATTAATAATTAATAATTATAATATGATATTAATAATTAATTTTTAAATAATATTTATAATTATAAATATATTGTACATATTGGGGGCCCTTCCTTTTATTATCTTTTTTAATAATAATTAATTAATAATTAATAATTATAATATGATATTAATAATTAATTTTTAAATAATATTTACAATTATAAATATATTGTACATAGCCCTTCCTTTTATTATCTTTTTTAATAATAATTAATTAATAATTAATAATTATAATATGATATTAATAATTAATTTTTAAATAATATTTACAATTATAAATATATTGTACATAGCCCTTCCTTTTATTATCTTTTTAATAATAATTAATTAATAATTAATAATTATAATATGATATTAATAATTAATTTTTAAATAATATTTACAATTATAAATATATTGTACATAGCCCTTCCCTTTTTTTATTATCTTTTTTAATAATAATTAATTAATAATTAATAATTATAATATGATATTAATAATTAATTTTAAATAATATTTACAATTATAAATATATTGTACATAGCCCTTCCTTCTCTGAAAAATATATTCTTCCCTACAATTACCACTGCCAATATCCAGACCATTGATGTGAATAATCATTTCTGTTTAAAAAATCAAACAATTGGAAGTGGATGATTTAATTCTCATCCCAAAGAAAGTCCTTATCTCACTGAATATATTGTCTTGTCAAATTATTTTATTATTGCACCAGACTTTTCGTACACCTTTGGTTATGGCTTTATGTTCGATGAGTCTGATTTTGAAGGGGCCAGGAGAGAGGTCTAGTTTCGCTCTTAAATCCTTTTCTACATATAAATACACTTTTATAAATGCACTCTTTTTTTATTTACTCTACTTACATTTTTTGGACTGTTGTTCTCATCTTTGTTACCACATTCACGTTTCAGCCATTGTATGTTCTGACATTCTTCAGATGATTTGAATTTTGAACAGAGCCCTTTATTTCATTCACCAGGGTAGATTGTTTTAGTTCCATGTGTCATACCTCTTCCAGATGTCTCCGTATGTTATCTCCCTTTAACTCAACTCTATAATTTTTGTTCACCTCTGCTATAGCCATACCTGTTGAAACTTTTTGAACAAGTGTAAATAATGACAATGCATCATCTCAGAAATATTGACAGATCCTGAAGAAGGCTGGGGTGCACGATGGCTGAAAAATTGTGAATATGGCAACAAAGATGAGGACAACAGTCCAAACAATGTAAATAGTGTAAATAATGACAATTTTTTATCTCAGAAATCCAGACACTTTTTTTAAAATCCTTATCTCATAAATGACCATTGTAAGGAATTTCCAAAGTAATTTTATTGAACAAAATATCCTTTGCATCTTCCCTTCTTTATGATTAACGTCTGCTATATGCTCATCCTCATATTTTCTATCATTTAAAAAAAAACAAAAAAAAAAAACACCAGATTGTACAATGGTTTCTTCTGCAGGTGGTTAAGATTTTTGAATGCACAGATGTAATTCACACTGTTTAAATGCACAGGGCATCCACTCAAATACAAATATCAACTAAAATATAACCTTTAAGTAATAAAAAATTTAATGTTAAGTTTTGTTATATTTATGAAATTTGAATTTATTTTTTTAGTATTTCTTTCATCTTAATTTCAGTTGCTTTTCATTAGTCAGGTTGTAACTCTAAAGCCATTACTAAACCGAGTATATCAAGAAGTAAGAATTAAATCTAAAAATTGAAACTCACGTCATCTTTTTTTGAGACACATTCTTTGATGAAACAGCTATTTTGTAGATTGAAAAAAGTCAACATGGAACTTATATATTTTGCCACTCTTGTCTTTTTTTTTTATTCTTTTTTTTCTATAGAATCAAGTTGAGTCACTTCAAATAAGGGATTTCAATCACTCAAAGCACTAAACTATTTTAAAATTTTGGAACAACGGGATTATGCAAAGTCGTGTCTGCATAAAGAGTGCACAGCAATTGTAGATTTCTATCTTGTTAAGGTTTACATTGTTAACTTAATGTTAGCTGTAAATTGTCCTCCAATTCCCTATCTTAAAAGAAACTGCGATTTGAGCAAGAGAACTAAAGAAAGAAAAAGAAAAAATAGTTTTTAACACCCTCTTGTAATTTTTTAAGTTAATCACACCTCTATTCTTAGCAGTAAAAAGAGGATTCCTCTTGTTACTTTTTAAAAGAAAAGATACAACAGAAAAAACAGAATGAAAAATAGCTAATATATATGTAAATTGAATAGAAAATAATGACATTATAAATATATTGATACTCTACACATTTGATGAATACAGGAAAGAGCAGAAAAGAAAGATTTCATAAATTTCAACCAAAAACAGCATTGTCTGCTCAGTTAATGAATGTCATATCTTTCCTTATAAGGAAAGGGTTATTACCATAAGCTTTCACAAAGATTTTTCTGTATTTTTTGAACTTGTAAGGTCTAGGCTTACAAATCAGAGTGACAAATCGGGAAGCCGAGTTCAAATTCCAGTTGAATTCCTTGCATTCACTTACACACAAATACCCTTGGGAAAGGTATTAATCCATCTCTTCCTTCCAGTTATGGGTTAAATAATAGGACAGATTGGGTTCTATGGCCTTGGTTGGCAACCAGTCTACTGCAGAAAGCAATGGTAACCTACTGTGGTCTGTGAATTTCCATGTGAAAACCTACTTAGGTGGTTTCACGAAAACATTGGAGCAAATTATGTTCAAAATAGATGTAGTTAAACGAAGATTACTCCCTATACTTGTGTTGTTGGATGAGGAGTTCAACATTCAATTTGAATTCAGCCATCTGAACGAAATAAAAACTAATTTAATTGATTTGAATTACAAGTTACCCTTTTTTATAGTCAGAGTAATCAAGTGAGCCGAGTAATCGGGGAGCCGAGTTCAAATTCCAGTTGAATTCATTGCATTCACTTACGCGCAAATACCCTTGGGCAAGGTATTAATCCGTCTCTTCCCTCCAGTTATGGGTTAAATAACAGGACAGATTGGGTTCTATAGCCCTGGCCGGCAACCAGTCTACCGCAGAAAGCAATGTCAACCTACTGCGGGATAATCTTCTGCCCAGTCAGTCATATCTCTTTCGAGACATGATCGCCCAAGCGTGTTTCACGTATGGCACTTAACTGACTGAATCAAGTGAGAATACAGGGCATCTTAGGAGTAGACATATTTCAATTTATAAGTGATGTCAAAATCAAGCCTGGCTTGGCAAATGCTGAATGGAATTGTCCCATTTGGGAATGTTCTGCACTTCTCATATGACCATCAAATTAATTCTGCAGAACCGCTAAAGTGCTTGATAACCACCACACAGTGATCTCCAAGCATGTCTCCTGCCTTGAACAACACTTACATAGTAAGGAACCCAACACTAGGAAATCAGCAAATAAATTAACCCGTACCAGATCTAAAAGAAAAAAGAAATCCCCATCAGACCCTGAATATCATTATTATTAATATTATTAATAGTATTAATTATCATTATTATTAATACTATTAATATTATTAATAGTAGAATGGCCAGAATAATGCCAAAAACATTAGGATAGTCTGCCTGGAAATGTTTTTCTTAAAAAAAGTTAATTAAGAATATATATAAATAAACTTTAAGATGGTAACATACAATAATTTCATTATTGCATGTTTTTTTTCTCTCACTGGGAGAGTATAAAAATTGTACCAAAGGTAGATGAGTTGTCTTTCCCTGTGTAGACCTGTCAACTCCACTCTCTAAAGAGCATGTGGATTAAGGTCCTCTTTTACCCAGTTCCTCGAAGGATTAAGACGTGAATTTGTAGCATAGGGAGCTGGTTAATGTTTCTTTTATTATAACGTATGAGAAACTGATTCCCCCAGAAAATGTTTAAATATTGAAATTTTCCAAATTTTCTTTTGTCAATCATAAAGCTAAGTGGGTAATCGACAGGACTGAGCTTAAAAATTTAAAAAAAAATGAAAAACAACAAAATTAAACGTGGTGGTAGTCTGCTTCAGGTCCGCCAAAACTTCCAAGTTGTGTTTCATGTTCTTCCTGTACCGACTTCATCAGTCATCACATTAACCATCATATGCGGACTAAATCAGCAAAATCAGAAGTGAGGTTGTTTATTGAAATCTTCATCACTGCCTGCAAGTTTATGTCAGTCAGAGAAGATCTATTTTTACTGTTGTTGATGTTCATACAAGAAAAACTTTGTTCACAGATGTGGATCCAAAAGTAGAAAACATTTTTCCAGCAAAATTCTTCAAACATGGAAATTTGTCAGCACTAACATTTAAGGCAGAAAAAATGTTAGATTTAAAGATTATTCCCGAATGCTTCTGCAGGCCGTAAATTGCCCACCCCTACTCTAGACTAAAATTCCAAGTTTTGTAACAATCTCCTACAACTTTATTCACCCTCAGCACTTGTCACAAAAAATACAAGTTTATTTTAAAAAACATTTTGCCAATTTAAATATTTGGAAAGTTCCTGTTAGATTGTAAAGTTGGTGTAAAGAGAAATTGGTGAGATCCAATTTTGAATTTCACTCAAATTTATTGCATCCATTTTAAATCCACTTACACACAAATATCGTTCATAAAAGTAACTTCATTTCCTCCTCCCTTACTATGAGTTAAATAAAAACCATAGACCATAAAAAAACAAATCACTGATCTATAATCTGTACTTGAATCTATAATACATTTGTTTCTTTCTTGAAAGAAGTGTTCAATTCCTGCCACTGGATTTGGATCTACAAAGGGGTTCCTAGCAAACTAACCATAGCAACCCTAAAGAAGATGAGTAAAATGATTATAAGCCAGTAATTGTTGAATACACAGTTCAGTTGTCAACGGTTTGTTTGAACGAGTAGATGCATGTGTAAAGAGAAAAACTATTAGGATGTAAAATAACCTGATAAAGACTAAAAATAATAACAATAAATCAATTATATATAATAATTACTTATGGTAGAACTCTTCAACAATTCAAATCAAAAAAATTTTTCAATGATCAATGGAAACATTACAGAAACAATAAAGTACAAGACGAGTCCCAGGGCCAACCATTCTCCAGTAACAAAACCTCAACATCAACCACATGACGTTCTCCCATTATTCCATCAGAGACGAGAGTGAACATTAAAAACATTAGAGTGAAACAAGGCATAGAAAACAACACTGCTGATATATTCCAAGATGGTGAAAAGCCAATTGTTATTGTATTCAACAACCTCTTCAACAAGTGTATGTCTGTGTTCCTGACAACTGGAAGAACACTGTAATAGTCCTAATCTGCAATGCAATTTAAATGCAATGCCAATTGCTATCTTCTTGAATCCCATTCATCTTTTATCCTTTCTTTGATACCCCCTGTACCCAGTCTTTTCTCTCACTGTAACCCCCCTGCACACTAGTGATGGTTCTGTTTTACTTGGTGTGAAAGTATTAAAAAAATGAGAATAGAGATTAAGTAGACTTCAGAAATTACGACCTGATGAGCCTCCCACACACCATTGATAAAAGGTTTTCATGCATCCTATTCAGGAGGAATAGTTTCCCCAGAAATATTTTTTAAACATTTTATCTCAAGCCATTATGTTGCTGTAGTGAATAAGAAATAAATTAAAATCAACCTTCTTCACTTTTACAAAAATTCACAATGTGAAATCCTGGTTTTCCCAAATAGGAAAAGGGTTGACCATGTGCTTATCAAAACCAGATTTCGCAAGTAGGTGTTAAAATGATTTTTGATGAATGGGAGTGACTTGCAAGACCAAAAGGACTTTGCCTGTGAGTGCAAAAATATTTAGATTACATTACACTAAAAGGACTTCATCAATGTCAGTTAGTCAAAGGGAGAACAAAACAACTAAAAATGTAACTTCCACTTCAAGTGACTCCACATTGTCCTCTTTCTCTTTCTCCTTATCTCTTTCAACAATTACTACTACGAACATTTTGTATGAACCCTTGATACCTTAACTTTCTCATTGAAGATTAATTTTCTATGAATATTTGTTATTCTTTCCTTTTAATAAATTTCTATTTTAAAATGCAAAATATATATTTTATTCTTATGCTATTCCACACCATCCCACATATTCCAACCTTCTGATAATGATGAAAACCTTCTGATGATAATTCTGCATAAACTTGTAAGCTGTAGCGAGTTTGGTTAAGTATGACACAAGGCCGAATCAAAGAAACATTAACCAGCTCCCTTATGCTTCATTGCAACTAGTGAGTGTTAGAGAATATAACAAAAACTACTATAAGGATAGAGTACAATAAAAAGAACAAGAATTTTTTTTTATAATCATATCACCCCAAGCAAGGCATTTTACTGCCACTGTATTGCAAAGAGAAGGAAAGTTATGAGAAAGAGTGACAAGTTATAGGGGTGTCAGGAAGTGGATAAGAGAAGTATGAGAATACTGATGAGAGTGGAGTGGACAGGAGAAAGGAGCATGAGAGTGAGGATGCAGGTTAGTGAGATAGGAGATGACTATTGACTTTACATTTAAATTCTTGGAGATTGTAGCTGTCAGGGAAGCAAGTAAATGGAAAAGACTTCCACATATCTATCTTTTTTTTTATAATCATATCACCCCAAGCAAGACATTTTACTGCCATTGTATTGCAGGGGTTACATAGGAGGAAAGTTATGAGAAAGAGTGACAGGTTATAGGGGGTGTCAGGAAGTGGTTAAGAGAAGGATGAGAATACTGATGAGAGTGCAGTGGACGGAGAAAGGAGCATGAGAGAGAGGATGCAGGTTAGTGAGATAGGAGATGACTATTGACTTTACATTTAAATGCTTGGTGATTGTAGCTGTTGAGGAAGCAAGTAAATGGAAGGGAATTCCACAGGCGGGAAGTGTGAGAAAAGAAGCTGCTGGAGTAGAATTAGCATTTACAATTTATTGGTTTCACAGTAAAAGGGTGGGACCTAGTTGCTAATCTTGTGGCTTGAGTAAATTTATATATAGGGGGCACCAGTGAGCTAAGTTCATCAGAGCAGAAGCCGTGAAAGTATTTGTAGAAGAGACACAGGGAAGCCACACTGCGCTGGTGAGAAAGTGACTGTATCCGAGCTGCCAAGTTGGGATCTATTATATTACAATTCTTCATTGGATTCTGCAAAGGACACCTAGGTGGATAGTAAGAGCACCCAACCAGATATGGCAGCAGTATTCAATGCACAGGCAGATGGTAAATTTATATATGTGCAGGATTGTTTCAGACGGGAAAAACTTCTTAGCTCTACACAGAGAACCGACTTTCTTAGCAGCGGATTTAGCTATGGATTCTATATAGTCATTCAACTTGAGGTCTGTTGTGAGAGTTAACCCGAGGAGGCGCAGTGTTTTGCTTTCATTTTTTAATCCTTTTATCTCAAGCAAGGTAATAAAGCCACTATGATGCAAGGGGTTACTGAGTGTTAGAGAATATAACAAAAACTACTATTAAGGAGAGAGGACAATAAAAGAACAAGAATTAAGAAACAAAAAATAACAATTAACATTTCATTTAAATTTTTGAAGATCAAAATTGACTAGGAAGTAAGAAGCCAAAAGGGAATTCCACAAGCAAAAAGTACCGAAGAAGAAACTGTTAGCATAGAACTTACAGTTACATCTAGCCATTTCAAATGTAAAACAATGAGACCTTTTTTTTTTTTTTTTAATCATCTCACCCCAAGCAAGGCATTCCACTGCCACTATTGCGCATGGGGCTACATAGGGGAAGGTAAAGAGAAGTAGTGGTTAGACATAGGGAATGTCAGGAGGAAGGTGACAGATGAGTAAGGATACTGAGGATGATGGTTGGGAAGTGTGCTTGATAGAATGGGAGCAGGTTAGTGTGTTAGGAGGTGTCTATTGACCTTACATTTAAACTCCTGGAGATTGTAGTCGTCGGGGAAGCAATCATTTGGAAGAGAATTCCACAGTCGGGAAGTGCGAGGAAAATCTTGTCCTAATGGTAAGTCTGATTGACTCGATAAGGTCAAATCAGCTGCCAATCTAGTATTGTGTTTAAATTCATTAACTTTTGGTACTATAGTGGCAAGTTCATTAGAACAATTACCATGGCAATATTTATAGCAAAGGCACAAGGAAGCTACAGGAAAGGGATGCCAGTAACATTACAGATTATGTTTTAGATTTTATCAAAATTATTAAATATATAACAGGAACACCAGACAAATATGATAGCAATATCGAAAGCAAGGATGAATGGTAGACTTATGAATATATAAGATAGATTGTGGCAAGAAAATTATTAAACACAACATAACCAACTTTCTTATCTTCAGATGTAGCAGTTGATTCAATGTACTTTTTACACTTCATATCAGCTGAAAACATTAGTCAGAGAAGGTGCAATTAGTTACTTTCCTGGAGGTTAGTATCAGCTATGCTGATGGAAGGTAAAAGAGTTCTCTCGGATGATTAAAATAGAGCACTTTCATTTTTAAGATATTAAAATTAACAAGTCATTTCTTGCCACAGTTAACAACAGATTGTAGGTAAGTTTTTTTAGATCAGCTGCTGATTTGACCTTATCGAGCCAATCAGACTTACCATTAGGACAAGATTAAATGGTTGTGTCATCTGCATAGATACCAAATTGAGAATTGATGACATCATAAATTATAAAAATGAGAAACAACATAGGTCTAAGGATAGCACCCTGGGTAACATCTGCATTTATGCCAAAAAATCTAGAAAAGAGGACATTCAAGATAACTTTCATTGCACATTCTGATAAGAAAGACACCCAGAAACACAATAACCCTTCAACTTGTGAAGAAAACCAATATGCCAAACCCTGTCCAAACCCTTTGAGATATCCAAAGCAACAACCCAAGCTTCTCCATTCTTATCTAAAACTTGATAGACTCTTTCAGCAATAAAGGTTAACAAATCAGCAGTTGCTCTAAAGAAGCAAAATCCATATTCCTTATCTGAAAGAAGACTGTTACAGCTCATCCGGAATTCAAATTATGAGTATAAGTAAAAAATATTTCAAATTAGAAATTTATATCAAAAATTTTTCAGGTAAACAGGGAGCTTAATGAACATTAGTTACAAGACCACATATTTTAAAAATCCAGTGTTCTTGGAATTTAAATTTTCCCGTTACAACATGTGATGAACACACTATTTAAACTAAAGCGTGCCTAAAAATCGCCAGTGGGAAAAGACACAGCAAGCAGCAACAAGCTCCAAAGAAATTGAAGGTTCGTACCTAAGAGAAAAATTCTCTGCAACTGATATACATATAAAAAAATCAGTTTCAACAAGAATAAAAACCTCTCACTCAACATCAAGCAAATTGAAGAAATACCAAAATTCTATCAATTGTAAATTTCACTTTCCTAGTCAGAAAGTAATTCTACAAGTCAACTTTAATATTTTATACAAGCAAGAAGCAAACAAGTTCCCCTTAAGATAAACTCAGAAAGATAAAAAATTCAATTCAGCCTGTATTACATTCAAAGGTAGAGAACTCTTAATTAAGATGGCGTGGCAATCTGACCCTATACTTAGAGCCCACATGGCTAGAGATAAGAAGTGGAAAAGTCAACCAGGCAGGGGTTCCTCCAACAGGAGTGAGAAGGCAATGGATTTCGATTTGAAAGCTGAAATTATTTATTTTTGTAAAAAAATACAAAAAATGCGGCACAAGGCCAAAAAGGGAGATGGGGAAAGACTGGTCTTCTTCTGTCTTACATTAACTTAGCTAGCCTCACTCACTGACCCAAGCAGACAATACAATATCCCTTGCACCAAAACATCACATTCTTACATACCATTCTTACTACAAGCACTATAATGCCTCAATACACTCTGTGAAAATCTAACTAAACCCATATGTGCAATTTGTCGGGGGTGGGGGGATAACAATTAAAATTGATAACCCCAATGATTTTTTCGATTTGAAAGCTGAATGCTAGTCTAAGGGAGGTAACTCGGATTTAACTGATTTTAACTTTCTAACGCGAACAGTATATGAAATAATGTGGGAAAGGTTTATTTTCATTAGTTTTATTTCTGTAAAAACAATTTAAATCCTGCTAAGTCTTACTTTTTGTTTAAATTTTGTTGTCTTATTTCAGTGACCTTTATTTCTAGATTCTATAAAAAAAAATGTGCAATTTGTTTTTGCTTACACCGTTATAAAATATATTTTTTTAAATTAAATATATAAAAAGCATGATACTACATAAAGCGACATCAGTTTAGTTTATTAACAGTTTCAGTGTCTTGGTTGTTTCGATTTATCATTTCGAAATTGATTAATCCCCCCCCCAGATTAATGTTTTTTACGGAATTATCTCCCTTGTTGCTTTTTATTTTCTCTTCCTGGCGATAGGTGACGCTTGAATTATGATGGCGCCACTTTCAACAATCAACGGTGAAACTGATTTTGTCATCTGATTGTGGATTTTTTTTTTAATCTCCTTAGGTATTTAATTACACATTTTTGCACCGAGTGTTTGACTGAGTTTCCGTTGATATTTTTTATCTCGTGAAGTTCAATTGATACTTATATTTTTAATATAAGAATAGCAGTTGACATGATGACTTCAATTCCGATCGGATTGATTATTAATTTAAAATTATTTTCTTTCTTGGAATATAGTTTTAAAACTTTTTAATTTAATCTCCGTGTCCTTCATGCAAATTTATTATTATTCTATTCTTCCATCTCACCAGTTTCTTTCTGGGTTTTTTTTATTATCAGAAATTTAACTGAGTTACTATAAAATTCAGGTTCTTTTTTTTTAAAACGCTAATTGCAGTTTTAACTTTGTAGCATTTTTGCTAATTGTATCGCGTTTCAGACATAAAAGAATTTTTAATGATGTTATTTTGGCACAAATATTGGAGTAAGAGTTAATGGGAGAATATATTTAATTTTCATAACTAAGAATAATTATGACAAATAAAAATAAAAATGTAAAAAAAACTATAGACCCCCGCCTCATGACACTTCTCTACTAAAATTATAGAAATGTCTGACAGATCTTCAAGAAATGTGTTTTCTCTCTGTTTTTTTTTCTACATGAATTTTTATTTATTTCTCCCGAATTTTTTTTTCTTTACTAGAAAAGAAAAAGCTTTCAAAATGTTTTTTCTTACACTTTCACTTACTAATATTTTATCGATCTGTAATCGATTTAAAATTATTGAAAGCAAGTAAGAATAATTTTCTTAAGGAAAAAAATGTTTAAACAAATCAGTCAGTTACTGAATCCGAGAGGGAAAAAAAAATCTATTTTTCTTCCATTATTTTGGGGTTGACGGAATTTAGAAATTTGTTCGAGTTTAAACTTTAAAAGTACAAGTTGTTTGTATTTGAATTGTCTTTTAACGGCTATACTTAAAAAAAAAACGAAATAACTTGAAGTTAGGAAGGATTAATTTTTTGTTGAAGGACCATGGTTTCGAAAATAAGATATTTTTAAAATGCAATCAAAGTGTAACATATCGTGAAAAAGTTTTTAAATGAAACTGTTCAATTATTCATTTATTTTTATATTTCATAGTCACGTGCAAATAATGATTAAAAGTTATTTTCATGTGACTCTGAAATATTAAAAATAAATGAATGCAAATACTGTGTGTTGTGAGTTTTTCATTCATATTTCGTTAAGTAGCTATGAGCGGATTTTGGATGGAGTAACAGAAGAAAGCGTGCTAAAAGAGCCACCTGTCATTGGGAGACGTGGAGGGCTATGATCGCTTATGTCCTGAAGGAGACTACCACCACCTTTAAAATTTTTTTTTTCCAGCGCAGTCCAATTGGTTATTACAAAGTTTCCAATTATTAAAAAACAAAAAAAAATTCAATATTTAAACAATTCTTTTTGGGAGATGGTGGGGGGGGGGGGCTCAGTTTCTCATACAAGCTTATAGTAAATCGATCCTCCATTTTGGAACCACTCGCGTTAGTGTCGCTTTATTTTTTTTGGCGGGGGGGACGAGTTGTTGCTCTTGTTTTTGTCTTTTTCAAGTTTTCTTCAATTATTACGATGGCATCTTCCTCGGAAACTCCAAGAATGGCTTTATTCAAAAATTTCGCAAAGGATTCAGTAGTTGAATATGCGCAATCAAAAAAGTTAACTTAATTGCACAAAATTAATTTAAGGTTGTATGAAAAAAACCGAGCCCCCCCCCCCCTTAAAATTGTTTAATGTTGAAATTTGTACAAAATTTGGCAGACCTGGAGTATCCTACCACCACGTTTATTTTCGCCGTTTTTCAATTTGTTTCAATTTTTTCACCGCAGTCCTATCGATTACCCACTAAGCTTTACGATTATCAAAATAAATTTGGAAAAAGTACAATATTTAAACAAATTCTTTTTTGTGGGTTGGGGGGGGGGGGGGGTCAGTTTCTCATACAACGCTATAGTAAATTGATCCTCCATTTTGAAATCGACATTTTTAGACATTTTCGTGACGACATTACCGTCAACTGTAAATTTGTACTTTAAAAATTTTTGGGGACCTTTAAATGTTATTTTTTTACACCTGAAACTTTAACGACGACATAAAAAAAAAATTGCTAAAATTTCAGTATTTACAATTTTTTTGGGGGGGGTGATGGCAATTTTTCATACAGTTTTATTAACAAAATCATTCCTCCAATTCTGGAACACTGGCTTCGATTTTTTTTCAACTTGTAAGAAAGTAAATGTAAAGTAAATATGTTTAATAATTTTATTAGGGTAAATTTTTTATTTATTCCCCGAAGGCCTTTACCCTTTCAAATTTTTCAAAACATCCTTATCCGTATTTCCGTGCACATGTATATGCTGAACTCAACAAATCAATAATTATTTATTGAAGAAACCTAACTTTATTGAGTTTAACGACCAGAAAAAAAATCGAACTATATCTCACTTCTTATGACTGTTCTCATATCTGATTTAGTAGTGCAGAATGACTTTAGATGTAAGATGCTTATTTTGGCTTGTTTACTTCATTTGTGATTTGTTTTGTTTCGGAACTCAATTTCCGCTGAAAGTTGCCTGTATTTGCATTTTATTTTCTCCTTTTATTTATCGGCTGTTGTGTGTATTTGCGTTTTTTCTCCTTTTTGGGGCTGTAGAATATTTTTTAAGAAAGTTAACTTTCAAATAAAAATTTAGGGTTAGGGTTATTGCGTGTTTTCTTTTTTTTCTTGGTAATGAATTTATGAAAATAAGTGATAATTGGGTTAGGGTTATTGCGTGTATTTTTTCTTTTTTCTTTTTTTTTGTTACTTATATATTTAAAGATTAATTAAATTGCCCTCGCCACTTATCTAAATCTAAACTTATCTATAAATGGAACTTTGTCTGTGTATCTGTTACCTATAGACTCCGAAACAGCTGATCCGATTTTCTTGAAAACTTACACAGTTATACTATAAGCGTCTGTGAGTGTCCTTAGCTAGGTTTTGTGTCGAGGTACTCTCGATAAATATCCATAATCGAAAAAATCGGGTTATAGAAGGAGTGGTCCGATTTTAATCAGATTTGATATACTCATAGACAAAGACATAAGAAACGATATTCAGAAGCTTTCAAGATTGCAGTTCTTACAATAGTGCAGAAAATCGATAATATATATAAATCAATACCAGAAAATCAAAATTTGACTTGCATCCATTCATTTTTCTTTCAATCTACAGTTTTGCTTTAACTGGAAACAACTATTGCTTTTTAGTCTTTCGTACCAATGTCCAAAGAGTCTGAGCTCCAGGACCATGGATTAGTTTTAAAGCTTTCATTAAACCCGGGCAATGCCGGGCTATATTGCTAGTTTTCATATATTTGAAAGTTTACTTTCTTAAAAAAAAAATTCTATATTTTCATATAATTGAAAGTTAACTTTCATCGTAAAAAATTAAGTAAAACTACATTACAATTATCACTTATTTTCATTAAAAACAAAAAAAAAAAATGGAGAAAAAACACGCAAATATATTTTCATATATTTAAAACTACAGTTATCACTTATTTTTGTATATTTGAAAGTTAACTTTCTTCTGAAATTAAGAAAGGAAAAACACAAATACACGCAATGCATTTGAAGGTTAATTAAACTACACTTATTTTCATGAATTTGAAAGTTAACTTAAAGAAATATCTATCTTAAAGAAAAAAATTCTACAGTCCACGCAACTTTCAGCGGAAATTGAGTTCCGAAACAAAACAAATCGCGTAGTAATTGCACAAAGGAAGTAAAAACAGACTGAAAATTAGCTTACTACACGTAAAGTCATTCTACAGTAAATAAGAGATTTCAATGATGGTTGAGGGGGTGAGATAAACAGAATTTTTTTTTTTCTGTTCATTAACATCGTTTGCATGTCCAAATTTTTTTTGTGGGGGTTTTCAATAGCATGTCCAAAATTTTTTGGGGGGTGGAGTTTCAATAGCATATTTTTTCCAAATTGTTGTTTCTTGTTTTTTATGTGTTTTCTATATATTTTTCACTGATATGCTGGAGAAATAACCCATAATTTTCAATGGGTTTGTCCATTGTCATTTTATAGACTTCTCTATACATGGATTCATCGACATGAGACCATTTCATTTCACCCACTGATCCCGATATGTATTTCAGGCGTCTTTTAATATGGGACCAGTAGGCCTCAATATTGTTTGTACACACACCGGTGACATGATCTACAAAATTTTCAGAGTGGTTTACTGTCCTGTGCACATAGCCTAGTTTTTGGAAGATTACTGTAGCTCCTCGACTGGTCTGTGTATAGATCCAGGGGCAACACATTCCATGATGACACGCTACTTGCTACAGAATGGTCTGATATTCGTTGAATAAATTCGACTCTTTCGGTTGTCATAGAATCCTATTACCCACACTTGTTGAATAAACCTGCCAACATTGTTTTTCCTTTTAAATAACAAACTTTCATCAATTTGGACTTCATGTCCAGGGCCACCCATCAGTTTTCGGTCTTTCTCCATCTTGCTTGTAAAGACGTCTCTGCAATATTCGTACCACTAAATGGCAGGATTTAATGAAATTCTGTTCATAGGTGCTGAACTGGTCACCGGTACTTGGCAGTTGGAATATCACGTGGAGTGATAATTTGGAGTGGCTTTGAAGTTTGCACATGCCTTACATAGCATGCCCACAGGAACACAACTTGCTATGTACAATTAACTTTTGGGTATGCACATATTCAATGACTGAATCCTTTGCGAAATTCTTAGAGCCATTCTTGGAGTTTCAGAGGAAGTTACCATCGTAAGTTATGAAGAACACTGGAGAAAGACAAGAACAGGAGCAACAAAAAAACAGCTACCCCAAGGTTAAAACCAAAGGGCAAGAACTCATCCTCAAAAACAAAGCGACCACAACGCAATTGGATTGAAAATGGAAGATCGATTTACTTTAACATTGTATAAGAAACTGACTCCCCCCACTAAATTTGTTTAAATATTGCAATTTTTCCAAATTTTTTTTTATAATCGGAATTTATAGTTAACAATCGATAGGACTGCGGTGAAAAAATTTTAAAAAATTAAAAAAAGGCAAAAAACGTGGTGGTAAGATACTTCAGGTCCGCCATCAACAAATTTACAGGTGGTGGTAATGTCGTATCAGCAGGCGGTTCCAAAATGGGGGATCGATTTACTATAACGTTGTACGAAAAACTGACCCCTCCTAAAATTGTTTACATATTGAAATTTTTCTAAATTTTTTTTTTTTGTCAATCGAAAAGTTTAGGGTTTAATTGATAAAGATTGCACTGAAAAAAGTAAAAACAAAAAAAATAAAAAACAACAAATTTAAAGGTGGTGGTAGTCTCCTTCAGGTTTGCCAATGCCTGCTCATTTCTACCCTTACCTCGCCTGTTGTACTTCTTTATTCATTATTTTTTTTTTTTTTTTTTTTTAACACTTTTCAATTTGGCTCATTTGGTTTTCTTGCCATCGATGTGTTAAATTCTCGAAACCGTCTTTCCTCATAATTTCAGTTGTCTCGCTCTCTCTCTCTCTTTTTTTTAAACAATATTTTTGTTGTAGTTCCTAATCCCCCTTTTTTATCCGTTGCATGACTCTGCCTGTGAAATTTTCAATATTCATTGTAAGAAAAAAATAGGTACCACCATGCTTTTTCTAAAAGAAAAAGCCCTGAAAAAAGCATTTTAAATAACTTAAAATGCCTTTGAAGTTAAATTGTTACATTTTTATCTGGAGATAAGTACCTCCACTTTTCGCTAAAAAAACACCACCACCATAATGATAAAAAAGACCCTAAAACTTAATAAAAACAGTTTTTATCATCAAACACAAATGTTTGTTATTAAATTATTTATTATTAAGAAGAAAAAAAAACAGTTTTTTTAATCTAACACGTTCGAAATTTCGATTAAAAATTTTTTTTTCTAGTGTCAGTGTTGGACCAGATTTTAATTTGGAAATTCTTGATTTTGTCTGCTTTTAATGAAACTTTCAAGATTTCTTCACAAATCAATGAATTTATTTATGAAATTATTTTTAAAAATCTTTATTTTTTGTTACCTCTATTAACTCCCCTCCACCACCACCAACTCGATTTAATTAAATTTCTAGAAATTAAATTATGTCCGCAAACTTCGTTTTTTTGTTAAATGCAGGACTCAGAATGTGAATCTTTTTTTTTTTTTTCTCTGAAAATCTGCTCTGATTAGTAAAATAAAAAATGCAATAAGTAACTATAAAAACATTTAGATATTAAGAACATTGTCTGAAGAAAAAAAATTTGGTAAAAAATGAATTTTTTCAGGAATTGTTTTAATTTTTTCTTTTATTATAAAAATTTATAGTTTCAAAAATCTAAAATTCTTCAAAACTTTGTTATTTAACTTCATAAACTTTGTTTATTAAGTTATTAAGTGAAGACTAAACAAAAATTGAAAAGCTTAATATAAATCATCACACTCTAGGGTTTGTAAAATAATTTCTTTTCATATAACGTGCCCATTTTGAAAGTATGGTTCACCATACATGACATTATCAGATCAATGACTATATAGTTAATTTAAAATCAACATTCTTAAAATTAGATCATAAAGAATATTTATAATATTTGTAAGATTACTGAGTACTTAAAAATTATATAAAAATGTTCACCTGTCATTTTTTAAAATTATGTTTTAACATAAAGTTTCCGTAGAACAGCAATAGACATGTAAATAGCTTGTCAGTGCTTGTTGGGTGTTGAAAAGTACATAAAACACTACTAATGTTCATTTTAAAATCCGTTTTTTCCATTTTATATTTTTAACTTAAAGTAAATAATACTTAATTATACTTTAATTTAGCTTTTCAAGTTTTAGAAAAGTATATTTTATTTTGGGAAAATTTTTTAATGAAGAAAATTACATTGCAATGAAAGACTGCTAGAGAGGGTACTAATCAGCTATTTAAAAAAAATTTGATTCCAATGAATATAATTTCTATCTGAAAATCACACTACAGAGTATTTTGCTTACTGGAAATAGTAAATTTAATCCTTTAGCTTTCAATTAATGCTAAAATGAAGGTTTCAAAAAAGATTTTCACTTGTTGAAATCCATTTTAAAACTTAGGTATCACGAAAAAGTGAAGGTACCTAGATAAAAGCCTAAAGGAAAGCTAATAAGTATTAAAAATATTTTATTTCTATATGGAGTTAAAGTTTTTAGACATTCTTTAAAACCTTGGCACATTCACTCATTGACTCCTCAAATCACCATTATAGACAAAAAAATGGAAACAAATTTGAAAATCTCTTAAAAATCCAACTTGTGTCCTATATTTTGAAGTTACTTAATAAATTTAAGGGTTAATTAACTGGATCTTGAATGTTTACTTCTTTCTTAAAATTTAATGAAAATAAGATTTATTTTTGCACAGTAACCTGTAGAGTTACAGTTTAAAAAATCTATAATTAGACCCCTAACTTGAAAAGCGAACAAAAAAAAAAAATACAATAACAGCAGTGCAATAATCAAGAAATTGGTATTTATGCTTAAAAATAAATTATCTTTAACCTTAAGCAATAGTTTACTTTAAGAATATAATTTTTTATTCACTGTATCAGTAGAATATATATATATATATATATATATATATATATTTGTGAAATGACACTTGTCTACTTTTTTTACAATAATTCATGATACCAAAGTTTTAAAATTAATTTTGATAGATAAAAAAAAGCTTTCATTTTAACTTTAATTAAAAGTTAAAGGATTAAATTTACTATTTCAATAAAGCAAGATACTCTAGTGTATATTGATTGGTTTTGATTTTTTTTTTTTTTTCTAAAATAGGTGATTAGTCCCCTTTTAGCCATCTTTCATTGCAATGTAATTTTCATTATTAAAAAAAATCTTCCATATTTAATAAAAAAAATATAGCTTTCCTGAAACTTTATTTGAGGAATACCTGATTTGGGGTATAATTAATCTGAGTTGAAATAAGTATTATTTACTTTAAAAAGTTTTCAAAATTTAAAAATAACTAAATAAAATAAAAATTAATAGATTAATACAAATCACACTCTAGGATTTTAAAAATAATTTAACAGTTATAGTGATTTTGATGGGTGAATACTTTTTTATAAGATTTTGAAGTACTCATAATCTTAAAAATATTGGAAATATTCTCCATTATCTCATTTTAGGAATGTTTACTTGAAATTTACGATAGTCATTGATCTTATTTTCTGGTAATGTTGTGTATGATCATCTATACTTGAAATATTGGCACATTTTATACACATGGAAAAAATTTTAAATTATTTTTAAAATCCTAGAGTGTGATTTGTATTAATCTATTTGATTTTCACTTAGTAAATATTAGCAGTATAGCTCGGCGTTGCTCGGGTGTAATGAAAGCTTTAAAACTAAACCATGGTCCTGGAGCTCAGACTCTTTGGACGTTGACACAAAAGACTAAAAAGCAATAGTTGTTTCCAGTTAAAGCAAAACCATAGACTGAAAGAAAAATGAATAGATGTAAGTCAAATTTTGAAGTTTGGTGAGAATCTGATAAAAATTGTTGATTTGTATAAAGGACACACACAAACATCTTGACTTTATATATATATATATATATATAATTGATTTTCTGCACTATTGTAAGAACTGCAACTTTGAAACTTCTGAATATCGTTTCTTATGTCTTTGTCTATGAGTGTATGAAATTTGATTAAAATCGGACCACTCCTTGTATATCCCGATTTTATTGATTTTCGATATTTATCGGGGGTACCTCAACACAAAACCTAGCTAAGAACACTCGCAAACGCTTATAGTACAACTGTAAATTTTCAAGAAAATCGGTTCAGCTGATTTGGATTCTATAGGTAATGGACACACATACACAGACAAAGTTCCATTTATAAAATAAGTTTAGATAATCTTCACTAAATAACCTAATGCAGTCAAAGTTTTGAAAAAAATTAAAACAA
>JBBBDQ010000379.1:842500-977500 GCA_037127315.1 Ascarosepion bandense | reverse complement strand
TATCCAACTTGTATCTGCTTTAGTTTCTCCAGAAAAAAAACAGAAGGCATTACTTTCAAAGAGTGTCCAAGCTGCATGCACACTAGTTGGGTTAAGCCAGCTTTCTCTGCGACGGAGAAAGTTTCACTGGGATTTGTTTAAAGGCAGGGTCCCAAGTCCTACTCTGTTATTTAACCCATAACTGGAGAGAAGGGATGGATTAGTACCTTTCCAAAGCATGCTAGCACATAAGTGAATGCAGGGTATTCAACTGGAATTCAATATCGGCTCACCGATTTCTCTTTCCAAGCCAACATCCACTGCACCACAATGCACATCCATCAATAAACACTTACAGCACCTGATATTCCCAAGCGGTCACCCATCTAAGTACTGACCAGGCTCAATGTTGCTTAACTTCGGTGATCGAACAAGAACCGGTGTATTCAACGTGATATGACTGCAAGCAGTCTCTTGTATTTGAAATATTGTAAATCAAAATAATTTATTGAATAAAAATCAACATTTTCATTAAATGGAACAGTTTAGATATGATGTTGCCATTTTAGCTTTTTTTTATTTTTTTTATTTGTGTATAAAACTTGATTCGCTTTATATAACTTGATAAAGTGAATCTAGTATTATTTTTTCTTTTAATTTCCTTGCCTCTTTCTTTCTTTGAGGCCTTTGACTTGCTCTATAACCACACTAAAATATTGCATATAATCTTGTTAACTGTATTTGTTTCATTCTAAATTCACAAGTGCTACATAACACCACTTGTACCACTAAATTATGTAGTGGCATGCTGATTTTATTCCCTTATTTAATTTTTAAGAAATATTCTCTCTTTCCCAGCATATGTTTAATATTATTGTCTTCCAGTTTTTAAAGGATGTCAATCCATTTTTTTTTTTTTTTCTTTTTCTGCCTGGTGAGAGCAGAATGTTCTTTCTCTATATCCATAACCAAAATAAAAAAAACAAACTTTTATTCAACCTATGGCTTTCTTTTTCTAGTGGTTGGATCAATGCCCTTATCACTTTGGGGTCTAATGTTGGCGCGGGGGCGTTTATGATCTTTGTTGCCCTCTTTCTCACCGCCTATGCAGTAGTGAACATCATAGTCCTCATTAAGGTATGACGATGTTGGGGAATTATCTCCCTTGTACTGCTGCTGCTGCTGCTGCTGCTACTACTACTGCTGCATTTTAATCATGAAATCACTCATTCCTCTTCCTCCTTCTCCTTCTCCCTTTGATCTAGACTTTATAATAACAATACCTTAAAGAGAATCTCCTATGCAATTTATTTTCATTGGATGAAAAATTTATTTTAGCATTGTTTAAAGGAAATATCATTCACTTTTCATAAACATGTACACTAAATTTAATGAGTGGAAGAAATCTAAGAGTTTAATTTTTTTTTATTTTTAGGAATTGAATTCTAAAGAAAAAAAACATGGTTAAGTATGAAATGTTATACAATAAGAATGAAATTTATAACTTCTTAATGAAAAAAAAAAGTCAACAAATATAATAATAAGTCATTAATAGGCAAGATTGAATTTTGAAATGGAATTAGGGTTCAATATGCATTTGAATTGTGTGGATTGCAAATTCTGTACACTCATAAAATACATTATTTATTTTATTGTATTTATAAAGTCTTGCTCAGGTTCTTGGTAGAATAATAAATCTGATGCTTAAAAACAAAAAAAATTAAGTCTTTGCCTTTAATTTAAATGGTTGATTGCTATAAATCCTGGCATGATTACCCCACCCCACCCCAACTGAAGTAAAACCAATTATTTGCTTTCAGTATATTTGAAAATCTATGTTGGTGATTTAACAGCACTGTTAATTACAAGGTGCATCTTAGCAAATAATTTTTGTTTTTTAACTATTATTCCTCTCCATTTTTTTTAATAGCCTGTGAAGCATTCTTAACTCAATTTTACTTTTCATAAACTCTTACCATTATGTAAATTTGATTCTGTGTGTTCACTTTTTTAAAAGCTCTGGACAAGAATCTTTCTTTTTATTGTTAACTGTAGAATCTGTTAATTCAGAAGGAAGAAAATGTTTACCGAGTGACGTGTTTTCTGATGCCAGGATAAATAACCTTCTGCACATTGTATATTGACTGTGTTTTGCTTGATTTAGAAAATAGTACATTTAATTTTCTATGAAATGGTTGTTAAAATCCGTATCAAGTCAAATGAGATTTGCCAAAAATAATCATTTAGTTAGAAAGAAAATGATTGCAATTGTTGCTTGGGTATTTTCTTTCAATGCTTGCATGTTTTTCATCCCAGGAGATGCACTAACAGATCTTTTCCTTTTTTTTTCCTTTTCTGAAATTTTTTTGGAGTAAAAATTAAAATAAAAAAACCCTGCTCTACAAGAAAAAAAAAAAATTTCAATGTTCTCATTGCTTGATGTTTTTTTTTTTTTGCTTTTTATATATATATGTGTGTGTGTGTGAAGTTTCTCAAATGTTCTGTTCCATTTAGTTGATAATATTTTAATTTGATATTTTTTTTGAAATTTTTAATTTATCTCTCACCCCTTTGTTTTTAATCAATTTAGTTTTAACATTCATGAGATAACAAAAGGATACAACTCTGTTGTAAGGGTTCATCTCTGTTAAAACATTTGATTTATTAAAGCTTTTAAATGCTTGTTTCAAGTTTGGTTTTATTAAAATTTTCATGAATTGGCTCAATTCTTTTAGCTTGCTTTAAAAATGACCAAAAAATTAGATTTCTCAGTGTTATTTTTACATTAAAAATAAAATCTTAAGGGATAATTTTGTCCCTTTACCAATCATCTTAACATTATTTGCTACCCTTTAATGATGCCCAAGTCTTTTGTTCTTTTTTTCTCTCTCTCTCTTTGCCAGTTTCAATCTTTGGATACCTGAAGATGTTACAAGATAGGGAGAGGCTGACTCCCTCTCTCCTTTTTCTATTAGGATGACAAATGTATATAATTAGTAGCCTAGTTTGCCTTGGATTTATGGTTGTAAGAAAATAGTGCTAGTAATGTGACCTAGGCAAATTCTTGACATACATTATGACAAGATGAAAATTTCTGATCAGTAACTGGTAAAAATTTAATTGATGAAAGTCCCTTAGCCCCCCCCCCCCCCAAAAATGTTTTTTATTTAATCCTAATTTGAATCTTTGATTTGAAATTTCTTCCAAAATTTAGTTATTTTCACTAAAATTGAAAAACTCTTTTTAGAAGAGGCAAATAAACAAACATGCATTTTTACCTGATTAGGTTAACTTTGTTTTAATTAAGTCAATTTTTTTCTTTTAAGGTGCTCCAAAAAATTGATTTATCATTTAGAAAGGATAAAAAGAAAGCAGAAAGGCCATAATATTTCTTAGAAATAAACGAATTGGATTTTCATATCTGTAACATTTTAATATTTGAATTATTTCCTCATTTATTATCTTTACACATTTTTTTTGTTTTTCTTACGTGAAATAATTGTTGCCTATTGGCTCATTAGGACACAAATATTTAAAAAATATTTTGGCTCTACTCTCTGGCCTTAGTTTCTTTTCTTTTTGGAATATTGAACTTTGTGAATGAAAAGTATTGTCTTCTTTGTGTTACTTTTAATAATTTCTGAAGATGAGAAACGAGAAGGAATTGAAATATGATGTGGAAAAAACAAATGTTAAATACTTGCTCATTATTTTGTATTTTATTTTAATTTGGAACAGAACAACTTGAGGCAGAAAAAATAATCTTTTATTTGATGTTTATAGAGCATTTTTTGTCTCTCTTCATTTCTTTCTAAAGTGGAGTTACTTTCCACGCCTTCTACGAATTAAGTACACTGGTTGTTCTTCCCTTTTCCTTTCTTTTTTTGTGGAATTTATGTAGACCATTAAAATCTATTAAAGCAATATTTTTGCCTTTTAGTTCTTAAGATTTTATGATAATTTGTACTCGTAAATTTAATTTTAATGTTTGAAGAAAATTTATTTGCTGATTTTTGCCATTGTCATTTTTGTGAGGACATGAAATTTTTTTTTTTACTGTTATTATTAAATATGTGGGTGTATGTAAAATATATCCCCCTCCCCCCAGTCTGCTTAATGATTGTACATTATTTCAGCATACCTGAAACTGGGAGTTTGGGCCAACAAAAAACACCAGCTATTAAGTTCTTTTATGATCCAATAAGATGACCAGTCCTTGTCACTTAACTGAGGGGTGACTACTTAAGAAAATCTGTAAATGACTTTTGGCCTTGCACCAGACTTAAAATAAACAGAGCAAAATACATTAAATGTGAAATCATTTTTGCAAATGCATTTTTTTGGAGAGTCACTACTTGTGCTCGTTGACAAGTTGATGAGTATATGACTGTTTGTCATCTAATTGTTTTAACTGATAGTTATTTACCTATTAGAACTCTCAATTTTACTTAAAAAAAATTCTGGCTAATATTTAGCAAGATTTGAAGATGTTCTCTTACTGTTTGATGGTTAAATGAAGATTTTTGCCCCCCCCCCCTGCAACCCCCTACCACCACCATTTGCCCCCAGTAAAGTGTTTATTTAAAAAGCAGGAGTTTGATCTTGTGTGTGATCACCAGACAAAATTGTCAACAGTATGACTTGTCTATTATGGCTTTCTAATCACCATTTTACTTAGAAGAGATCAGTTCTGAAGTAATTCTTCTCTTATTAATTACGTTTGAGACATTCTCCCTCTCCCTGCCCCTGCCTTACTGATGGCAGTTTAGTTAAGATTATTACATACTGCATGCGTGTTGAAAACTGGTGTTTGTATGGGAGCGGGCTATTCTGGCTTGGCTTGGCTTGTAGTGGCTGCTGCTGCTGCTTTGTAAATGTCATGCATTTTTGTGTTGTTGTTGTCTTTCCTTGGAATTCTGTTATTTTGTAATTTGGAAAATGGAAGTCTCAGCTAAAATGTCCTTTCATTGATGAAGTCATTCTGTATTGTTTTTGTGTCTTTTTTTCCTTCTCTATGTAATCAGTCGAGACTTGTCTTTTTCACTAGAACAACTATAGATACTTTCATTGATGTTTTAGCTGGTGGAAAGTGGGGAGGTCTGAACGTTTTGTCACTTCAGAAAGTAAAAATGAAAATCACAACAGTGACATTTTCAGATTAGATATTAGGAAATCTGAACTGTTTTTTTCTTAAAGATGTTTATTGAATGGTTTGAAAGTTGTTAAAGGCAAGTTTCCACTTGTATGGGGGTCAAGGTCAATCACTGGGCCATGTCCACTGGCAAATCACCTGCTAGCATTGAGCAAGGAGATTTTCTCCAAAAAGTTTTTGTTTCTTTTCTAGCAGGTGTTTTCCCTTTTCAAGTACAGACTTTATTAGGTAATAATTGTAATGGCTTTTCATTGTTTTCTAGAGGCTTCCATTTTTCTTTTATAACTCCCACCCCCCTTTTTTTTTTTTTTTTAAATGGTTTAAAAATATTTTTCATGACATTCTTAAAATGTTAGTCAAGTCTTGATTTCTGTTCAAATACTCAAAGGAGGTAATGATTAAATTTTTTTAAAAACTTTATCTTTTTATATTTTTCAATGATTAACTTACAATAATCAGATGAAAAGAAATGTTTCTTTAAATCCAATTCTCATTTTGTAGGCAAGAGAAAACTCTTCACCCTCAATATTTAGTTTGTTCTGATCCCTCATCCTATTTAAAGTCTCACTTACAAACCAAATTCTATTTTTAAATCTTGTTTAAGGCTACCCTTTTGGTCAAAATTCTTGCAATTAAAATTTAAAAAAGAAAAAATAAATTATGCAACATACACAACATAATATTTTTTTAAAATATTTTTGAAATCAAACTTCAATTTGAATAAATTTAAAAAAATTTCTTCTTCAAGAGTCCCAAATTTTTAATTTTTATAAAAGTCTTGAGATTTCCTTGTTTTTATTTCTAGAATATAAGCTTTGCTTTAGAAAATAAAATGTTTTTTTTTTGGGGTTTTTTTTTTTAAATTTTTTTCTTATGCTGCTCATTTTCATTTTCTTTTGAAGGTACACCGAATCTATCGCAGTACTGGTGCCAGTTTCCAGAAAGCTCAGGCTGAGTTTGCTCAGGGTGTGATGCGTAATGAGACTGTGCAAAATGCCGCTGCCAATGCTGCTGCTGGGGCTGCCCGTGGAGCAGCCCAACAGTATGGCTCTAATAATCGTTATTAAATACACCTTCCCATGAGGTGGGGAGAAGAAATTCAACAATTTACATGTCATCAATAACCACAGCCACCATTTCCTTCTCCTCTTCCTCCTCCTCCTCCCCCCATTTTTCCCATCCTCAAAACACATTGTTTCTCTCTTTCTCTCTCTCTCTCAAGGTGGATGGTCAGTTTCATTGGACAAACACATTAGTTCTTTTGACCAGGCTTGTTGTTAGTTATATAACATGTTTATAGCTTGGGTCCATTTAGACTTTGGCCAAGTCCTGTTAATAATATCTGTGTCCAATGTGGTCAGTCATTTCGTCACTGACACTTGCGGTATAAATGTCAACTACTTGATTTGGTAGTGAAGTTTCAGATGTTGTAACCACTCAACATTACCCACCCATTCCCCTAAACACCACCGATGAAACAGGAATACAATATGTGGGGAGGAGGCCAGATTCCCATATGAGATGAGATTTGTTAGGAGTATTTGTTCTTGTACAAGAACCACTACAGCTATTATTATTATTATTATTATTAATGTTATTCAGAACACCTCGGCCAACGATGACTATCAGCAACAAAGGGATGGTGAATAGGTGGGTGAGGGTACTAATTTTTTTTGTTTTTTTTTTCTCATCAGGAAAAATTTAAATATCAAAATGGACGGGGCCAAATGATTGTTATAAATATATATATATATATATATATATATATATATATATATATATAAATTTTGGTCAAAAGACCAAAGTGAAGTTTTAAATTCAGAGAATAAAAAAAAATTGTAAAAATTTTAAACAACATATGCCAAACATACAAAGACCCAAATAAAAATTCCAACTTATAAGGAAGGAGAAAAAAAAAAGAAAAAACTTGTTTGGATACTTCAATCTCTTCCTATCTTTCTTTCCTTCTTTTGAGTGAAGGCTAATGATTACAAAAGTGTTACCCTCACCCAATCAGATGGATATGACCCCCCACCCCCCCACCCTAACTATTTTCTATATCTACTTGTTGATGTATAATACTGATGATAATGACTTATTGAAATGATTTTTTTTTTTTTTTTTTTTTTTTTTTTTTTAATTTGGGTATGTGTGTATATGTGTGTGTGTGATGGGAGGGAGACTTTCCCTCTCCAGCCAAACTAATAAATCTTTCTCGCTCTCTCTCTTTCCTTATATGAATAACTGCAGGTAATGTGTAACTGAATAGTTTCTTGTTTATCATTGATTATTTTTTTTTTCTTTATAAATAAAATTGATTTTGTTCTGCTTACACTGGAAATTTCTCTCTTTCTCTCTCTCCCTTTTTCTCTTAAAGAAAAAAGAAAAAAATTGCCAAACTGTATGACTTTTTTATTTTTTTTATTTTTGTGTGTGCGTGTGGTTTTATTCATTCTCTCAGACCAAAATCTGTGATTGTACGGATGTAAGTAAAGAGAAAAAAACAAAAATCCAATTTGATCTTTCACTTCTTTTGATGTACCACCAAGTGGGGTGATTTGGGGAGAGAGGGAATAATCCGTTATGTATCATTATTTTTCCAAGTGATCTCTATAAGGATCTAGGCTCTACTATGTTCATTGGCTGTCAAACTGTTTTGCTAAATACATTCCTTGCAATATCAAAGTAAATTTGCTTTTACTAAACTGATCTTAAAATAGAATATTTAATGTTTTGGTAGACCTGAAGGAGTCTACCACCACCTTTTTAAATTTGTTGTTTTTAATTTTTTTACTTTTTTTTTTAGTGTAATCTTATTAGTTACACCCTACACTTTCCGATTGACAAAAAAAATTTTGAAAAATTTCAATACTTAAACAATTTTAGGCGGGGTGAGGCTCAGTTTCTCATACAGCCTTATGTTTTTTTTTTTTTTTTTTTTTTTTTTTGTTAATTATTAAAATGTTGCATTTCTAATGGAGTTAAAACCATAAACAAAGCGACTCCAACACGAGTAGTTCCGAAATGGAGGATTGATTTATTATAACATTGTATGAGCAACTGCCCCCCCCCCCTTGTTTAAATAGTGAAATTTTTCAAAATTTTTTTCTATAATCAGAAACTTTATATAATAATCGATAACACTGTGAAAAAAAGTAAAAAAAAAATATCGAAAACAAATTTAAAGGTGGTGGTAGTCTCGTTCAGGTCTGCCAATGTTTTCCCTGATAGACTAAATGTGTGCTTCCTTGTTTATTATAAGCAAAAAATTGGATGAAGATTTCTTCAGACTTTGTCAAAGAAACTTGCAACAAAGACCAGACTTCTTTCTTAAACCTTTCTCTTCAAGTTATACCATTTGATGGTACGTTCCCTCTCCCGCTTTTATTTATTTTGATAACAAAAATGTCATGATGTTTCAGCTCTTGGGGTTATGGCTTTTAAAAGCATACATTCTGTGTAGGCAGTGAGAAAAGGCTAGTGAAATCCCTTTCTGCTTTAGGAAAGAAAAATGAAAGATTTTGTTTAACTGGTCATAAGAAACAGAACTTAGCATATTGCATTTTGGAGGGAATGTATCCTTTTTGGAATGGCTAGAATTAGAACCTGTACTTTGTTTCTCATCTCTACTGTGTATCATTTGTAATATTCACTTATATAGAGATTTTATAAGTTTCACTTGGCTTGACAAGAAATTTCTAAAATCTCTTTCACTGATGTGTTAAAAATAAACTCCTAATGTCCTATAAAAAAAACTGATGGATGTCAGTTAAAATAATTACCATTGATTTTCTATTTACATTTAATTTTAACAGGTAAATTGTTTCTCACCTTTCCTTTCCTACATAAATTCCAACCTAATCAATCTCTCATTAAGGTATATTACGCCCATTCCAATTTTGACGAAATTCTAAACCTGCTAACCCACCATCCATTAGAACACGCACACCTCAAAATAAAACTGTTACCAAGTTGAGCAGACAAGGATGCATGTTGGTTTTGTTTTGGTCCTCTATAAAAAGCTGTCAAAATTTAATCTGGTTTAATATTTTTTTGTGGCGGAAAGGATCTACTCTATGAAACGGGTTAACGTCAAGTCTCTTGCGTTTGTCTCCAGGCCCTATAAACAAATGTCAGTGGTTAATTAACATGGTTTTTTATGTAATGGATTAAGTGAGGGGCGGTTGATTTATCAAATGGTAACTTGGTTTCTCTGATGGGAGCATGTATCTTTGATCAGACATGTAAATAAGTTCTTTATAATGATCATGAAATTGAAATGGAAAGTTCCCCCCATGAAAAGTGATTGCTGTGAGAACACAACCCTTTCAGTGGGAGGGGGGTGATTTAGTTTCCCCACATCCTGGCAGATTCAACTTCCCCCCACCATTCAAGGAAACAATTGAAATTTATCATCTAAAATTCCCACGGCACATATTTTATTAATTATGAACTATGATACATAGGAATAAATATTTAACTCTTTATTCTCCCCCTCCAACACTTTTTTTTAGTATTGACTACATCTTTTTTAGTATTGACTACATCTTGCTCCAAGAGCCTAAATTGTGAGAAGGTTCAGATGTTAAATGAAAGAATTTGAAAGACAAGGCAACTCTAATTTTAAACCATTTAGTATTGATTTCAGAATTTCATTACATGAAAATACTTCAGTGGTCATAAATTCACAAATCCCATACTTGCAATTCTTGACTCTAGGGTAGAGTCCAACCCATTCTCAGCTTACAGAGCAAAAGAATTGGTTCCTGAATGTATTATTCTGGATTTCTTCAGACTCTTGCTTACTTTTTTGTCACATCTTCAATAAAGTTGGTTATGCAATTTGTTTTTTTTTTTTTTTTTTTTTTTTTTTTTTTTTTTTTTTTTTAAATTAACGTTTTCAACTCAAAACTTTAACTGCCTTTGACCTTCAATAATGAATTTGAGGAGAGGTTGACGTTATTAGAGAACAATGCGTGGTTCCTCCTCGGCCTCGCTTTTTCAACCAACCTGGAGTGAAAAAAAATATATTGGATCTATAGCTGCATCTACTGCCGGGAAAACCGGAGTCAGTTGCTGAATATGATTTTATATTTGTATAAGTACATGTGACGCCGCCATTTAATCCTGTCTCGATAGGAAATCTGCCAAGGCTGACAAAGTAAACCTGGTTGGACCTCTGATGAGTGGTTAACTGAGACAAGAAGCAACTCCAAAACAAAACTGTTCTTCTTTAACCACCATAGAGAAATTTTCATGCCAGATATCAGCATGGCTGATTCAAGACTCTTTGAGAGAAACATACTGCACCTCTTTGGCCTCACTCTTTCAATTGGCCTGAAGTGCAACGAATATAGCGGATCTATAGCTGCATCTATTGCTAGGAAGGTTGGGGTCACTGTGTTGGGCCAAGAAGTTTTCTCATCAAAGTTTATCTTGCTCATTTATAAATCTGTCATTTGCTTGTGCATTGTAATACTGCTGCTATGTCTGCTATTCATTTGAAACTTCTCCGCAAAATCCAAAGAATAATCTGCAATGTTAATTCACTCCTGATCTTGGCATCTTGACTTCAGTCAGTTTCTGAGAACCTTTTCTCCTGGTGCCCTGTTCACGTGAATTCAAGCATGCTACTAGATTTGCACTTAGGTCCCTCATTCTTTTATCATTGAAATAGTTAAATGTAACCACCACTTCTACTTCAGTAGTTTCTTTTCTCACACTTCCCACCTGTAGAACTTCCTTCTCTGATAGCTACAATCTCCAAAAATGTAAATGCAACATCAGTTGTCATCTTCTTAAATTCCATTCATCTTTTATCTTCAGTCCCCAGTCTTTTCTCTCACCGTAAAGTGCTCTGCACTAGGGGCGGTCCTACTTTGCTTGGAATGAAATGATTTAAAAAAAAAAAAAATTTGAGCTCAATTTTCAAAATTTTTAGTTAACTTAAGGTGGCCTGGAAATTTCTCCGAGATCCTCCAGTGACATTATTGTAGCTATTTTATCTAGCGGCTCCATGGCTTTATCAAGAAATCAAATTTGTCAGCCATTTTTTCACCTAAAAAGTTTTTTTTTTTTTTTTTTTTTTTTTATTACCCAATTATCAAATCTAAGAGGCCATTGTTGTGTAATGCACAACTTTGAATGCAGTTTCAGAGCAGAGACATGCAATCTAATCATTATACGAGTTTTGTCTGGAAGAATGCTTTTAACAAATTCCATATTGAATTCTAATGCACACTCAAATTCTTCAGCAAAATACAACAGCCGTAATTAGAATTTCAGGAGTGAGATTTTTTCGATTGTTTAATGACCAACATTCACTTTTATGTCACTGTTGACACCCAGTTTTTTTTTTAGTTCAAGATATTCATTTCCAGTTTCCCCCATAAAGAATACAGACAATTTACTATATTTATCCAAAAAACTGAAATATAATATGATATAAAAACCTAATATATTTGTGATTTAAAGAAAATGGGCAATAAACATTTCTTACATTCTACTGTCCACTTTCCCATAGAAAAAAAATAAACTAAATTTTATGCCCACAAACAAAACTGTCAACAAAGACCCTTTTATATAGGTATAATGTTTTTTTTTAATCCTTAATAACAAACATGAGGGAAAAAAACAAAAGGGCCCCAAACTTAAACATTTTGATGATGAAAATTTATTATCAAGAGGAATAACCAAAATATTTTAATATTTTTAAACTTATTAAACAATTATTTTTGAATTTTTTTCTTTTTTAATAGAAAATCTGCTCCAAATAAAAATAGTAAAAAAATGCATTAAAATTATTAGAAAAAAACTTTTGCTTTTATGAATAAGATTTTTTAAGGACAATATTCTCTTAAGAAAAAGTTTTTCAATTGATTATGACAAACAAATGTTTTGTTTTACAGGTTAAATTATATTTATCTTTTAAAATCCTGCATTAATGGCATTTTTTTTCCATATATGATATTGTTAATAACTGAAAAGTATATTTACAAATTAAAAAGCTTAATGCAAATCATTTTGCACCCAGATTTTAAAAATAATTTTGAATTCATTCATTCGTTTGTTTGTTTAATGTTAGTCCATAAGTAACATGATCCTGTAGTGAATGTGTAACCAAATCGAACTGAGAAAACGGCATTATAAATGAGTTTGGTTGGCTTGCTGAAGGAAATGAGCGTAAATGACGGACTCTTGAAGAAGGAAAATTTGTTTGCCTGACAACCATTTCTTTTGTAATATCAAAGTCTCGTCATTTCTTGAGGCGTAGGGGGGAGTAAAAGAAGCGCCATGTGGGTGATTTTGCTCAGTACACTGTTGTAAGATGAATGTTGGGAATACTAAAGCTTTTTGCGGAAACAATGTTTCTGTGAAGATTAGGACCCATCTTTGCATCTACAATAAGTTATTTTGGTGTTACGGCAGAAGGAAAATTTGACCTCGAGCTAATACCTGAGTGTAATGGTTTAACTTCAATTCTAGACTGGCTAGAAAGAGTCGATCGCATATCCAAACTGTTGAGAGTTGAACAAGTTATCCCCTTGCAATTGGCTGGAGGGGCTTTTGACGTTTATCAGCAATCATTGGATATGGACAAGATTAATGATTACGAAGGGTGTTTGCACTTGACCCTTGTGAAGCATATAAGCAGTTTTCAAGACGATTTCTGGAAGTCGATGAGATGGTGGATGAATTCTGTGTGGTGCTAAAAAAAAACTTGCCAGTTTGTTTAGAGTACCGGACAGAGCAAGGATTGATGGCTGGACTGCCTGCCTGCATGTAGGCGCTTTTAAGGGCTTCTGTTGATGTTGACTATATGCCCGCGGAACATATGTTGGATTGAGCATGGGCTATCATTAATAATGAAAAGGCTGCTGCCACAGCCAACTAACCAGCCACAGTAAAACTCAAGCCTGCTGAGGGATCTCTCTACTACTCCAGGCCCAATCATTTTGCTAGGCACTGTCTACTTGAAAGACCTGAACAAGATGGAAAACCATACGTACAATGTCACAAGTGCCAAAAGGAGGGCCACACTGCGTCCAGGTGTTTGGTAAACAGAGTGGGAAGTGAGTGCCATCCTCGCTCCATGTAATACAAAATCTAGCCTGCCAGTGACACTTGTCTGCATCAATGGAATTATACGTAGTACACTTGTCGATTCAAGATGTAATCACTCTTTTGTGAAACGTTTGGTTTGTGGTTCATGTCATGGACAGAAGACATGTATTGACGTTTAAAGGGAAGAGTATGGCTAGCAGAAGAGTTAGCATTGTCACACTCGCTGCAAGTGGGAGAAAGGACTCCTGTGGTGGTTGAAATGTTAGCCAAGGATGGCGACTAATTGGGGTTTGATCTGGATCTCGTATTGGATATCATGTCTCTTGGGCCGTGTCCATATCAAGAAGTGTGATGAAGCCAGCTTTCCGAGTGTCAGAGCCGTTATCGCAGTGAAAAATCAAAGAACCTGACTTTGTGGTGGAATTAAACCAGACTGGGAAAACATGGGCAACAACCTGGAAGTGGCTGGGCGACCAATCACCAGAATGCTTAATTAATCGGACATCTGAATACACCGTACCTAAACACGTCCAGGAGGAATACAACTGTGAGTTGCAAACTTGGATTAGTAATAGATGGTTGATACTGTATCCAGAGAAGGAGCTGCCCCCTCCTCTAATGGCTATTGTTCAGGAGAACATGGATGCATATACTGCGTGTGCTTTCAAATATTAAGGGATTAGCGTAGGGAAGGATCTGATGTGTAAGTATTGGACCTCAGAAAAGCTTACCTTAAAATAATTTTGAATTCATTCATTTGTTTAAATATTCCCATTTTCCTAAATATGGTAGTCAATTAAGTGACACGGTCCTGTGGTGAATGCATAACCAAATCAAACTGAGAAAATGCCATGATAAATGAATTCGGTTGGCTTGCTGAAAGAAGAGCATACTTACCTGTCGACGAACTGTTGTGAAAAAGGAAAATTTGTTTGTCTGACAACCATTTTTTTGTAACATCAACATCTCGTCATTTCTTGAGGAGGGCGGGGGGGGGGGGAGTTGGGAGAGATAAGAGGAAAAGAAGCTACATGTGGGTGATTTTGCTGAGTACACTGTTGTAAGCTGAATGTTAGGAGTACTAAAGCTTCTTGCAGAAACAGTGTTTTCAACGAACACTCACCCTGTGAAGATGGCCTCTTTGCATCTTCAACAGATCCATAAAAGATCATGTTGCATTCCCATTTCTTTTTTTTTTTTATTATAAGGTTTTGTGCAATTTAAAAAAAAAAAAAATTCATTATTTATGTTTCATTGTACTTATCTCATCAAGCTTTATAAATTATCCCTTAAAAATTTTAAAGTACGTTTTACATTTAATTTCAGTTTTACTAAATATTTTTATGTCAGTTCTGGTCAACCATACTTAGGTTTTCAGCATGTCAGAAAAACAAGACCTCAGTGATTAAGAAATGCTTGTATCCAATGTTTCATGCTACAAGCAATACTCATTTCAAATCAGATTAATTTAAATTGGATAATTTTTCTCAAATAACGTGTCATGGATGGGAGAAAAAAAAAAGAGAGAGAACTTTTAATTACAATACACTATAGAGTATTTTGCTTGATGGAAATAGTAAATTTAATCCTTTAGCTTTCATTTATCAAAATTCATTTCAAAACTTAGTGACCTCCACTGATTTCGATATCTACTTTTATACCTTCACATGCTTGGCAATGTTTATTTCGATTATAAAAATGCAAGCCAAGTACAATGTGATCGTTATTTGCCATTTTATGAAGAAACAAAAACAAAAAAATTCTTTTCACATTTAATAAAAAAAAATTTATCAAAATATGAAAGCCAATGCAAGATTTATTATTTACCATTTTATAAACAACTATAGAAACAGCAGCTCCAACGAAGGTGAAAGGGATGAGGATAACAACTCTCAGAAAACAGACTCAGTCTGTCTAACCTATGTGAAGGAGTTATCGGAGAAAATACAAAGAATCTGTGGTTCATCTGACATCAGAACAACCTTCAGGAGTGGTTCTACACTTCACAGGTACCTCTACCAAGTAAAAAAAACCCCGAATAGAAGACGACTTGACTAAGGACTGTGCGTACGCCATTCCATGTAGCTGTGGAAAGAAATGTAAAGGAGAAATGCATAAATTCACTTTCATATTTGGATTTTAAAATTCTGATTGCTTTTTGAAACTAACATTGAGTGAAGATAGTTAAAATGAGAGCATTGTCAAAGGAAATGCCATCCTTTTTGATATACCATTGTGTCGTAACTTGGGTATGAATGTTAAAGATTACTGGAAAAACAAACCTGTTCCAACAATTAACTTACCAGCATCAATACAAAGAATCACATTAAGCAGGGCAGTTAAAATGAAACCAAGACTAAAGACCCAAATAAAATGCATTCACAATCTTAGTATATAGTTTGACAGATTTCGTAATTAAGAAAAAAAAAAATTTAGTGTCAGCAATTTGAATACAAATGATTTTTAATATTTCATATGATATCTGCATTTTATTTTTTTTTGTTTAAAAAAAAAAAAAAAAAAAGAAATATTTGGCCAAGTTTTAATTTCTGAATTTATTTCTTCAAATGATGAGAGAAGTTAAAACAATTTTTTTTTTTATTCTATCTTATCCTAATTCTGCAGACTTGCCCAAGATTGATTTTCAAAGTTCACCTGTCCTGCTCAATCTCTCACTGCCATATCTTAAGATCCGTCAGTCAGTTAAGTGCCATAGATCTGGGCAACCATATCTCAAAAGAGACCGACTGGACAGAAGATCTTACTTTCTCCAGTAGACTGGTTGCCAATCAAGGATATATAGAACTCCATCTTTCCTGTCATTTGACCCATAGAGAGAGGGAAGCAATGGTTTAATATCTTTTTCAAGGCTATTTGTGTGTAAGTGAATGCAAGGAATTCAACTGGAATTTGAACTTGGCACCCCGATTTGTCGATATCCACTGCATCCCAACGCACATCCACATATTAAGATCAAATATGGCATAACTCGATTTTGTTAGATAATGCAAGGTAAATCATTTAAGGAAAAAATAAATTGAGAAATGCAGAATAAATTTTATTTAAATGGGTTAACAATTATTTGAACTGCTGTTGACATCTTTACTGTCACATTAAGAACATTTTAGCCAATGTACATTCTAGCTGTCATTGGGTGATTGGAATTTCAAGCGGTGATCACTGAGATATATTGTTCTTGCTTGAAGTCATCCACTTCCGGGTGTCTTACTTATCTCCCTTTATCTCAACTTTCCAAATGATTTGTTCACCACTGCTGTTGTCAGATATTGAACTAAACACTTTTTAGTCAAATTACTGGAACTAACCAATGTTTTTATCCACTGTGCCATGTGTCCTTGAGGTTTAATACGTAACTTGAAAAATCAAACACAGAAACTGAATATAATTCAGGTTAGCGGACAGGATTGTCAGCAGCAAATGTTCTATGGCAATCATTTTGAGTCCATGAAGCAGCAATAAAGAAAAAAGTCATCCTATTTTTCCTGTTTCAACATCTTGATTCTTAGTTGAAAGCGTGGAAACCTGAATAACAAAGTTTTAATTTACTAGCTCACATGGTGAAAAACTAGTGAGATGCCAAGACCATTATATGTAAATCGTGATATGCATAAATGACATTAATTAGTAAGAAATTCAGAATATTTTTTCTTTTATCAAATAAATTGGGGCATTATTCAAATCTTGATTACTTTCAACTAAAAGACATTTTCTCTACAAAATTTGAAGCCTAATCTAAGTTGATATTTGTTTTTAACTGTTCAGAATTTGGGTTACAAGAAAATTAACTCCCTTTGGTTAAACTTCCTTTCAATAACAAATTCCTAAATGACAATTTAATTAAGATTTTAAGGTCGTATAATGTGTGATTAACAAAATCAGGCCTTTGGTTTGGCAAGCAAATTTTATGTGGAAGATGAAACTGAGCAAGACCCTTCTTTTCTCCAAAACGCCAATCACTTAAAAAAAAAAAAAAATTATTTAACAAGTTCAAGTTTTTAACTGAAGGACTGAAGTTTTTTCCCTTTTAAGCTGAACTTTTCTTGCCTTGCTTTCAACTTCTAGAATTACAAAGAAAAAAAAATTAAAATCCTTCAACTGATTAAAAAAAAAAAGGAAGAGAGAGAAAAAAGAACCTGTTGGATTTGTTTTAATATGGTATCAAAATCAAAGAAATATTACTTTCTTTTTTTGGAAGTGTACGTCACCTATGGAATTAAAAGAGCCACTTACTTTCACTCAAATTTGAGGTTGGCCTTAAATTCTTCAGTTTTCTTTCTTTAAAAAGTAAGTTACAGAAAATTATTTTAAATGTATATTTTTTTGTGTGGAGAAAAACAGTTCAGATTAATTAAAGAGAATTGAAATATGAAACTGAGGGACTCATTCATTTTACTGATGAGTCCCTTAAGACAGGTTTTCATTATTTACAGGAACATAAATTTGCCAAAAGTTTATTGCATTTTGTCTTGTAATTTGACACTGAACGAAAGAATTCCTTTCTTAATTCAAAGTTAGACTTAGAACAATTTTAAATTCTGTTTAGGTATGAAACCTAAATTTAACAATTATCACATTTGATGCAAACCATTAAAAAAAAAAAAAAAAAAAAAAAACACCTTAAATAGTTTTTTTTTTTCATGGTTTTAGAAAATCTTTTAACCTGGAAGAAAAAAAATAGAGACAAAAGATGAAAAATTTTCATTCCTGTATTAAAACTAATATATTACTGACCGTTCCTCAAGGATAGGTTGCTTTTGGTGGTTTATATTGGGGCATTCCTTTCTTCTTTTTGTCAATATAAACAATGTGAATGAATAAAAAAATAATTCTCCCAAGTACTGGTTCCCATTAAATGGCAAAGCTGCTGCTGCTTTTTGAGAGACAGACAGGCAGACAAATAGACATTCATGTAAAAGTTTCCTTGAGTGCAAGGCAGTTACTTTGTTCTGTAAATCTACATAATTTCCATTGAAGAACCACTGGAGGCAAACCTAACATGGATGAAGGCTGAACACAACAACAACACCACACAATTGTGCAATGAAGTTGGTAATTGTTAGACAAACAGAAAAATACACCGGAAAAAAAATAAAAAAATAAAAAAAATAAAAAACAAACAACAAAAAGATTTGCAAGAATCAGAAAAAAAAATATTTTTTTGTTTGTAATTTTCCAAATAGCAATTATTTTTGTGATTTTTTTTTTCATTTTAATAGATAAGACACTTTTGTTGAGATGTTTTTGTTGTTGACGTAGTGTCCACTGTTTTTTGTATTGGCCAACAAGGATTTTCCTTAAGACACAACAAATCTCAGATTTTCCAAAGAGTGCCATAAGCAAATGGCAAAGTGTGTTTCAGTGAACACACTCTCTCTCTCTCACACTCACACACACACACACACACATACACACACACACACACACATTTCCTCCTCAAAATGTCTTAAAAACCGAAACCAGTTATTTGGAATAGAAAGGAAAATAAAAAGGGGCTCTTTTCTTCTTTTACCCAATTGTATATTTCTTTTTTTTTTCTTTTTTTAAGTGGAGGATGGGTTTGGAAGAGGGAGAAATAAATATTCACAGAAGGAAAATTCTTTGACCTTCAGGAGGAGGAGGAAAGAAAATAGCTGGGAAATTAACAAAAGAAAAAAGGTTTACAAAATATTTTTTCGGAAATAGCTTTAGAATTTTTTTTCCCTTAAATTTCTGATTATATATATATATATATATATATATATATATATATATATATATATGTATGAAATGATAGATATATCACATTCTTGCATAAAGGTGTCTCTTCCAACAACTTATCTTGTCAGAGAAGAAGAAAAACGTCAAAGTTTCTCTCATTGTTGTTGTCTGTCTGTTCTTGTTATCCACTTCTCTGCACTTTGTGAACAAAGAAAAAAAAACATCTTTGGTTGAAAGAATCAGTAACAGTGACTAATAATAATAATAATAATAATCATGGAAGTCAGTAGACACCAACAACCCCCTGGATAAGGAGAAAAGTTTAAATCTTTTTCAGCGGCTTTTCTCTTTTCCTTTCATTTTCTTTGCATCCACAACCACCAAATTTTACAGTTCTTATCAAAGCAATGACAGACTTGATCTTTTTATGATTACCAAAAAGAAGATTAAATTTAAATAAAACTTTAAAGACAGATTTGAAAAAATAAATAAATAAATAAAGAGAAAAAAAAATGCATCTTATTTTTTGCTAATTTCTTCAAATGAAAATTTAAGATTAAAAACGTAAAAAAGTTATTAACTTAATAAAAATGAATTACTTTTAAAGACTGAGAAAATAGAAAATATGAATCCAAATTGGGAAGGGTGAGATTTGTGGGTGAGGAATTGAGTGATCTAAACAAAATTCCAAGACATCCTTTTTTTCCGGTTTTTTTTCTTCCCTTTAAGCAGGATCAATGACGATAGAAAAACTGCCAGAAAAGAAAACTATCAAAGAGGAAGTCCACACCTCCATTGCCCATGTATTCCAATTGGCTGGTCAGTTGATTGTTTGATTAGGCGTTGGCAGCGGCAGGAGGGAAAAGAAAGGGCTTTGGGATGGCGGTGGGTGTCATTGCTGTCCAATAGGTGGTGGTGGCGGCACACGCATACCTTCCTGGGGAGCATTATTCGCGAAGTCGAAGCAACATTCCGCTTGTAGTTTGAATGCTATAAAAGAAGATCAACAGATAAGCCTCAAGTGACGGGCAACAATTTTGTTGGAAGCAGAGAAAAAGAGCAAAAGAGAAACAGTTTCTTTCTACACACGCTAACCTTGCACCAAGAAATCCAGACCCCCAAAAAGTTACTAATGATTGATTATAGTAAATGCTGTTCAATAAGATTTCATTTCAGATTTCACTTCAGCAAGGAAGAAAAAAAATATTGAAAAGACCATTTCCTTATTTTATTCTTGGAGGAACCATTAGAATATCAGAGAATTTTGCTTACTGGAAATAGTAAAATTAATCATTTAGCTTTCAACTAGCATCGTTGCCCGTGCAACTCAGAACATTTTAGTAGCAGGTGAAAAAAAAAATCGATTTTCTTTTGTTTTGCATAAATGGGATCTGATGTTTTGTGTGACATTGTAAACAACATTGCGTTTGTTTTTGTTTAAAAATTACAGGGGAAAATATTTACATTTTTTGTTGACTAAATAAATTTAACATAAAAATAAGAATTATTTATTTTGTTTTACTGAAATTAGAACTATAAAAACTATTACACTCTCAGTTCAGAATTTTTTTTTTTTTTAATATTTTTTTTTGTTTCAAAATTATGGGAAAAAATATTCACATTTTTTGTTGACCAAATGAATTTTAAAACGTCAGAAAAAAAAAAAAAAAAAAAAAAATTAAATATAAAGGCTCATTTTTTCTTCTTTTTTTTTTTAGTCATGTTTGACACATGTGATTTGATTTCTGTGACGCAATCTAGCAACCATCTTAGATGTTTTACGGAGCAAATGTAAACAATTGGCACCACTGGCCAAAAAGTGTGAAAGGGAAAATTGCTGAACTTAAAACTCAAAAAGTATGTGTCGACCTGGCTTCCCTGTAGATATGTGTCCCTAGAAAGTTTGAATAGCATAGCTTAAAAAATGTAGGCAATTGAAAATGAGTAAAGGTGAAAGTTCATCAACTTATTCTGATTTGAAGGATCTGCTACTGTGGATCATCGTCAGATTTTGATTTATTTACCTTGACACATTTCGGTCTCACTTAATTCTTTTTGTAGAATTAGCAGAGAAATTCCTGGAAGAGATAATTGGTATCTCATCATGGTAAAGGTGACAATTTTGTGAGCCCTTTACGATCTCCCTCATATCTGCTAACCTTTCACTAATCAACCATGAAGGTGACGTTTTATCTGCATGCCCGATTATCTTTTAAGTTGAACGATGTCTTTCATGTAGAGAAGGAAGGGAGCTTTTGAAATTTGAAGAAAAAAAAAAGTTGTCAAGAAAATAACTTTCTTCCTTTTTCTTATAATGATCTCAAGAACGTGACAGAATGCAATTTTTAAATCCATTTTTTAAAAAATATTTTTTATAGTCGTTCACATTTTCGGAGCATGTAAACAACAAGGATAAAAAGAAAATGAAAATGGCACTTAGAATCAGAAAGAGTCAGTTGAAAATGTCTGTGACACGGAACGAGGAAACGGAAAACTTGACACTTAAAACATACTGAAGACAGAAACGGTTGATTGGTCCGTTTTTTTTACGGATTATCAAGCCTTTGTAGTTTTTAATTAAAGTCAGAAAATATTTTTAGAATGTTAAGAATTTGGGGGAAATAATAATTATTTACTTATATAAGTCCTAAGTAACCCATGGCTTTAGGGAGAAGAGGTGGATTCGTGCCTTTCCCACGGGTATTTGCATGTAAACAGATATAACTAGGTACCTCCGCTCATTTTTGGATATTTGAATTTTTAAAAATTGAAAAAGGTTTTCTTGAAATTTATTTTAGTTTTAATATATATGGCATAGCATAAAAATTGGTTGGCAAGCAGTCTACTGCAGAAAGTAATGGCAACCTACTGTGGGAAAATCTGCCTAGTCAGTCATTACTCGAAAGAGACATGATCACCCAAGCATGAATCATGTATGGCAATTAACTGACTGACTGAACACAACTCACTCTAAGGATTAAAATCGATACTTTTCAGTTCAACTGCAAAAAACATTCCTGTGAATCATTAATGATGAAAGTGAATGCAATTTAAATAAATGGAGAGATGGAAAAAAAAGGTAATGTTTAAAACAACTCACCAGTCTACAAGATCAGCACCAATAATATCATGAATGTGATAAATTATTCCTAATCTGGCAAGACGTGGCCACTTCCTTTGTTCCAGATCCTGAACAAAGAATAAAAAAAAAAAAAAATAAATTTAAAAAAAAATAAAAATCTTCTTGGCCTTTTTTTTTTTTTTTGATACATTTGTGCCACTCGCCTCCAGATAATCAACTTTTTTAGGAATTGTCTTGAATCCTTATTCGACTGGACTCAATATCTAATCTAATCTAAACTTATTTATAAATGGAACTTTGTGTGTGTGTGTGTCCCCGTTACCTATAGACTCCGAAACGGCTGAACCAATTTCCTCGAAAATTTACAAAGTTACTATAAGCATCTGCGAGTGTTCTTAGCTAGGTTTTGTGTCAAGGTACCCCCGATAAATATAAAAAAAAAAAAAAAAATCAGGTTATAGAAGGAGTGGTCTGATTTTAATCAAATTTGATAAAGACAAAGAATTGGAGTAGATAGACTGAACTATCGCCCGGTTCACACTCCACCCACGTCTATTGAACAGGTGTAGGTAGAGGCTCATCCCTTGTTCCCTGTTTAGGATGTGGTTTCCAGCTTTCTCTTTTCCAATCTTTTCACTTTTATGCACACCAGTGGCCTAACCGTCTTGCCCGGGGTGATATGATTAAAAAAAAAAAAAAAAAAAAAAAAATAATATTCAGAAGTTTCAATGTTGCAGTTCTTACAATAGTGCAGAAAATCGATAATATATATAAATATAAATAAAAGGCAAGATGTGTGTGTGTGTGTGTGTGTTTATCTGCCTGTATGTCAGTATTTTTTTCAGCTCTTTAATTTTAGTTTTTGCTTCGGGTTCGGCTCTAAGTTGGTATAATTGTAGTTCTTAGTTTCAGCCATGATACCATTTACTCAGAGGACTTATTTAGCCTTCAAAATTCAGTTTACAACGAAAAAAACTTATTTGTTATCGATACCAGGAAATCAAAATTTGACTTACATCCATTCATTTTTCTTTCAGTTTATGGTTTTGCTTTAACGGGAAACAACTATTTTAGTCTTTCATGCCAACATCCAAAGAGTCTGAGCTCCAGGACCATGGATTAGTTTTAATTTAAAGCTTTCATTACACCTGAGCAACGCCGGGCTATACTGCTAGTTCCATTCTAAAACCAACAGATTAAGAAATTTCTGTATATCTGGTCGGGTGCCGCCAACTGCTTAGGTATTGTAGATTTTACCAATTGATAAAATTACTTTATTTACATTGTTTTGACTATTGCCCCTCATCTTTATTGCTATGTTTACGACATTTTGACTGGTGTACGCTTTTTCTTCAGGTGCTAGGAATTTTAAACTGAACCCTTTATTTCAATCAGTGGGATATATTGTTCTCGTTCCATGTGCGAAGCCACTTTTGGATGCCATGTCGTTATCTCTATCCTCAAGGATACATGGCCCAGTGGATATACGCATTGGTTAGTTCCAGTGATTTGACTGAAAGAGTTGTGAGTTCAATCCCTTAGCTACAGCAGTGATGAACAAATAACAGTTGAGTTAAAGTGTTGGTTAGTTAGTTGAGTTAAAGGAAGATAACTACATGGCATCTGGAAGTGGCATCACACATGGAATGAGAATGATATACCCAAGTCATTAAAATAAAGGGTTCGATTAGAAATTCCTAGCACCTGAAGAAGGCCAGAGCACATGACATCTGAAACATCATAAACATGGCAATAAAGCTGAGAATAATAGTCTGAACAATGCAGATACTACCTCATTTCAGAAGTATAGACAAATACTGGACCAAATTACTATGTAGAATGTTAATATTTTCTGTACTTTGCAGTATCACTTGGGAGGGTAGGGGCGGATAAGAATCAAGATGTTGCCTAAACATCAATAAGAATACTAGTTAGGCAAATTTGAAAAAGAAATCATTATTGTAGAATTTTTTTAAAAAGAGAAATTAAATCATTACTTGTCCTTTTGATCTGTGTTTAGCATTATCTATGGAAAGGCGTTAGAAATTTGAATGTGCTTCGATGAGCTTAGCACACTGATGTCCCTTCCACAAGAATTTACTTGAGCAACCAGACTGGCAACAAGGTCCCACCCTTTTACAGTTAAATCAACCAAATGCAGCCGACAATTCGACTTCAGCAGCTTCCTTTCTCGCACTTCCCCCCTGTGGAACTCCCTTCCATATACTTTCTTCCTTGATAGATACAATCGCCAAGAACTTAAAAGCAATGTCAATTCCCATCTCTTGTTCACTTGACTCCAGTCTTTCCCTCGTTCTTTCCCCCATCACCTCGTGTATCTTGTTCTTTTCCTTTCTCACTCACAACTGTCTTCACACTGGTATTCCTATCCTTATCTCGCCCCTTTCTCTGACACTCCCTGTAACTGGTTCGTCTTTCTTTTCGCTCTCCTCGTGCTTAAACTTTCAATCTTCTCTTATGTAGCCCACTGCTCAACAGTGGCGGTCCTGCTTTCCTTGGGGGAAAACGATTAGGGGGAAAAAACAAATTCCTGGTTTAAACTTGGGATCGAACTATTTCATACATTTTTTTTTTTTTAATCATATCACCCCAAGGCAAGGCGGTAATGCCACTGATGTGCAGGGGGCTACATAAAAGTGAAAAGGAGTGAAAAGATTGAAGAGAAAACTGGAAACCACATCCTAAGCAGGGAATAAATGAAGACAATCAAATCCTAGTTTATTTTTATGGCATATAATGGCGTACTTTAAATTACAGGGTTTCAAATCCTTAAGATGTAGTCAGAAAAAACTTACCTCATGGACATCTGCCCAAAAGAATCTCGTTGAGAAGCTATATTGCTTTTACGGAGATGAAGTGCCGCAAATTCACAGCTACCATGAGAGTTAAGGAAATATAAATATGGCTGCTAAGAAGAACGCGGGGAGGTTATTTTCTTTTCTCGTGTGTTAAGACTACTTGCCCACGCTCTCTTTGGGACGAACCCTTGCTGCGTTTTTCGAGTGTGAGATTACTGATCTACACTTTATTCGGAAAGAACTCTTGCTGCGTTTTTCAAGTTTGACATAACTAATCAACACTTTTTGCAAAGAACTATTTTGCTTTCTCAAGTTTGAGATTACTCAACGACATAATGCACAAGCAACAAAGGTAGAATTTTATTTGGTAAAAAAAAAAAAGAAAATAAAAAAAAAAGAAAATAAAAAAAAAAGAAAATAAAAAAAAAGAAAATAAAAGAAAATGAAAAAAAAAGAAAATGAAAAAAAAGAAAATGAAAAAAAAGAAAATGAAAAAAAAGAAAATGAAAAAAAAGAAAATGAAAAAAAAGAAAATGAAAAAAAAGAAAATGAAAAAAAAGAAAATGAAAAAAAAGAAAATGAAAAAAAAGAAAATGAAAAAAAAGAAAATGAAAAAAAAGAAAATGAAAAAAAAAGAAAATGAAAAAAAAGAAAATGAAAAAAAAGAAAATGAAAAAAAAGAAAATGAAAAAAAAGAAAATGAAAAAAAAGAAAATGAAAAAAAAGAAAATGAAAAAAAAGAAAATGAAAAAAAAGAAAATGAAAAAAAAGAAAATGAAAAAAAAAGAAAATGAAAAAAAAGAAAATGAAAAAAAAGAAAATGAAAAAAAAGAAAATGAAAAAAAAGAAAATGAAAAAAAAGAAAATGAAAAAAAAGAAAATGAAAAAAAAGAAAATGAAAAAAAAGAAAATGAAAAAAAAGAAAATGAAAAAAAAGAAAATGAAAAAAAAGAAAATGAAAAAAAAGAAAATGAAAAAAAAGAAAATGAAAAAAAAGAAAATGAAAAAAAAAGAAAATGAAAAAAAAGAAAATGAAAAAAAAGAAAATGAAAAAAAAGAAAATGAAAAAAAAGAAAATGAAAAAAAAGAAAATGAAAAAAAAGAAAATGAAAAAAAAGAAAATGAAAAAAAAGAAAATGAAAAAAAAGAAAATGAAAAAAAAAGAAAATGAAAAAAAAGAAAATGAAAAAAAAGAAAATGAAAAAAAAGAAAATGAAAAAAAAGAAAAATGAAAAAAAAGAAAATGAAAAAAAAGAAAATGAAAAAAAAGAAAATGAAAAAAAAAGAAAATGAAAAAAAAGAAAATGAAAAAAAAAGAAAATGAAAAAAAAGAAAATGAAAAAAAAGAAAATGAAAAAAAAGAAAATGAAAAAAAAGAAAATGAAAAAAAAGAAAATGAAAAAAAAGAAAATGAAAAAAAAGAAAATGAAAAAAAAGAAAATGAAAAAAAAGAAAATGAAAAAAAAGAAAATGAAAAAAAAGAAAATGAAAAAAAAGAAAATGAAAAAAAAGAAAATGAAAAAAAAGAAAATGAAAAAAAAGAAAATGAAAAAAAAGAAAATGAAAAAAAAGAAAATGAAAAAAAAGAAAATGAAAAAAAAGAAAATGAAAAAAAAGAAAATGAAAAAAAAGAAAATGAAAAAAAAGAAAATGAAAAAAAAGAAAATGAAAAAAAAGAAAATGAAAAAAAAGAAAATGAAAAAAAAGAAAATGAAAAAAAAGAAAATGAAAAAAAAGAAAATGAAAAAAAAGAAAATGAAAAAAAAGAAAAGAAAAAAAAGAAAAAAGGCCTTGCCTATCTCACTGGGATATAGATCATTTTTTAAAAATTTTCCCCACCCACCTTATTAAAAACAGAAAATTAATTTCTATTTTCAATAAAGCTAAAAGACAATCTCTGTACTCACATCTTTGAAGATTTCTCTGTATTTTGTTTTCTTTATGATTGTGATTGCAGCTTTCCTTCCTCGTATCAAGTTCTTCATAAAAATGCCAGCATTTGGGATAGACAGCCACCATGTACCTGCATCACGTACAATTAATACTGAGGCTTTCACCAGTTGCCTGAAATCGACATAGAAACGCTTTAATCAGATTTAAAGAAAACAGAAAAAAGCAGTAGTATTTGTGTTAAAAAATTCAACAAGTTTATAGGGGAATGGATGTCAATTCCTTATTTAACCTTTGGGACGTGCCAAGCAATTCGTTCTGCAACCAGGCAAATATTGTCACCACAAGTACTAGTACGACATCAAATTTACCAGCAAGTAAGTTCAAAGATGAGACTGAAAAAATTCCTTTGGAGAAATTAAGCTGTACAATTGTGACCACTCAAGACAAGGATCCCATACCTTGGATGTCAATTCATTTTGCACAGATGCTTGTGCACAGATGGGAAAAAGGTTTGACACTGCTGGGAGACGACATTGAAAAAAAAAAAAAAAAAAAAAAAAATTAAGCTTTTGTTTTAGAAGTCCTTATACCAAAAAATTCACCTTATTTATTGAATGACCCTCGTATATTTTCCACTACCCAACAATATAATTATTGCAAAAAATTAAATAAGGCACTGTTAAAGAGCAAACACAGGACAAGAGCTTTCCTAACTGGTAGTTAAGGAAATGAACTGAGCCGACGCTTCCTCGTTATTTTCTCTCTCTGAGTGTGACAGGAGAATAATATTCACACACACACGCACGCACACACACACACACACGCACACACACGCACACACAGCCTTTATTATAGTAGAGACAATTATTTGCACCCATTACCTACATTACTCTGTAATTAAAAGATGTAAGGAATCTTTAAAGTTGTTAAAAAGAAAACAATTTGTTTAAGAAAGAAACCTCTTATTTAAAATTTTTTCAATTTTACTAAAAATTAGATATTCTTCCTTTAAAACTTTATTTAGCTTTCCATAAAATCTTCAGTGATTGTGTTTAATTAATAAAAACGAGTTTAACAAAAAAATGTCAAGTTTAAATAAATAAATAAATTCACTGAAGCACAGAGTTTATTAAAAATTATTTGCATACGACGACTCTGAACATAATGTCTAGTAGATGGGGTGGGAAATCAAAGTTTTTTTCCCTTGTTTACTGAAAGAGGCTGTTATTCACAATTTTCACTTAAGCGTACCTATTTAGTGTTCAGCCTGAGGATCTGTCATGTGACAGGGTTTTTTTTTTGCTTTTTTAAAAACGGGCTTTCATATTGCAACCATAAATTTAACCCTCTGAACCCGAGTTGATATAGTAGCTGCTGTGTGAAAGTACATTTACCGTACTCATTAGGGGAATGGCTAAAATTGAATTGACATTTCAGAGTAAGTATTTCTTTTAACTTTACTATTTAAAAAAAAATTTTTTTTTTTTATATGATTCTTTTTCATTTTTAAGATTTCTGTGAACAAATTTAAGCCAAAGAATATGAAAACCAAAAATTTTTCAAGAGAATTACTTTGTGCAGCATCTTTAAAAGTTAAAAATTTTTTTAAAGAAATTTCTTTATTTCTAAATTAACTTAAAAATTATATTTATGGACGTTAATTGTTTATCAAAAAATATTTTGCTTAACTCTTTGGCGTTTCAATATGGTTGTAAACTATTTCACTTTCAAAAGCTAATTACTGACTTCATAAAAAGCAGATGATCTTCGTCTATCACTTGAAACATTGAAACCCGATATTAAAAACAAAAACTAACAAACAAAACAGTTAAACATTTGTGACAAAGATCACATTGCATAAATCAATGATAATAAAATGCGTATTTTGAAATGGTTTGGTTATTTTCATAAACATCATTGATTATGTTATAAGGTACAGTTAGGTTCCATCGAATTTTGTTTGCTGAAATAAAAGTTGATTCGTATTTGATTAGTTGTATTTATAAAATAAAGGAAATCTTTTTAAAACTTATAAAATACAAATTGTTACTCATATATAATATAAATAATAAAATAAGCTTGCTTTTTTTACTTTTTTTTATATATACATGAAATGACTGAAGGGGCCATGAAAATAAATCAAAATGGAGCCCTGTATTGGAAAAAAAAAATGCTTGGAACCATTGCAATAGGCTAGTGTATGCCATAATTTTCTGAGAAGGGTGTTCCTTCTTTTCCTTTTTTTTTTTAATTGTATCACCCCGAGCAAGGCAGTAATGCCACTGATGTGCAGGGGGCTATGTAATAGTGAAAAGATTAGAAAAGAGAAAGCCAGAAACCACATCCTAAACAGGGAACAAGGGATGAGCCTCTTAACCTGTTCAATAAAGACGTGGGTGGAGTGCGAACCGAGCGATAGATAGATCTATCTACTCCAATTGAAAAAAAAAAATTTTACTAAGTTTTAAAGTCGAAACGGCTTTTAGACAACCGAACAATTTAGTATATTTTAGTAAAAGAGAAAAAAGATACGGTAGAATAAATTAATAGAAAATCTGAACTTACCACTTGCAGATAGCATATTGAAAAAGTTGAAATTTCTATATATTTTTGAATTTTCATTTTTTTCTTTAGGATAATTTCGGCGTGTTCTTGCCAGTGTGTGTGTGTGTATATATATATATATATACATATATATCTAAAAGATTCTATATAAAGTGATTCTATATAAAATGAGACTAAAAACTTGTAGGAAACTATAAAATGAATTGGTGGAAACAACAAAGTGAGAGAGAGTTCAATATTCTAAACAACTAAGACTCACAAATTCTGGGGGAATTCTTGTCCACTCTTTTGAGAGTGTAATGAGGAAGAGTGGGGGGGGGGAGGGGGGGGGGATTGTTTTTGATGTGGTGGTAGTGAAGAGACTCCTAAGAGAAAAATCAAGTATTTTATCTAATGATAAATGATTCCCTTCCGTTCCCCTCTGCCCAACAACCCAAGGTAAGGCTCATCTGCTGACAACTTTTCCTGTTAAATTCTATTATCGTTTTAGTTTTGATTGATTTTTTTTCACTAAGTCATCCCCAAGATGAAAGGGAGGAAATTAAAAATGGCTTCACCTACGTGATCTCATCATCTTGAAAGTGAAATTTGTTGATCATCACATCTTTGTTGACACTGACATCATTCCAGTTTTTTACAACAGTATTCAGGAATTTCTCTGAAAAAGAACACAAAATAAGAACAAATATGTCGGGCAAGGCTTTAACATACACAGGCTGTGATGGATAAATTATCTACTAAATTACACAAAAATGAAAATAACATTGAGGTCTCATTTTAACAGATATATTTACCAAAATTGCATAAAAATATCTTGAAATAAAATACTAAAAGTAAGTTTATTCAATAAAAATCACTATTGGTTTCAACCACAGCCTCCAGACGAATTTGGAGTCTTTTGCATCTGTTCTGAACGGTCTCCTTGTTTAAGTTGGTGAATGCTGCATTAATCCTTGCCTTCAGTTTATCTTTGGTGTTACAAGGAATTTTGCAGGTCTCTTGCTTAACTGCACCCCACACATAATCATCAAGGGGGTTGCAGTCTGGGGAGTTATTTAGTCAGATGTAAGGGGTGTTGTGGTCACAGAAATTGTCTAACAGCCACAACTGGGTTCCCCTGTTTGTGTGCCATGGTGCAGAATCCTGTTGCCAGCAGTAGGGTATTCCAGCAGTCTCCCTCTTTACCCAGAGCAATGCTACTTTCTCAGGGCGCTTGATGTAGTCCTCCATGTTGAGTAAGGCCCTGTGGGAAGATGAATGGAGGCATCACATCACCATCACTAGTGATCACTCCAAACACTTTTGTAATCACCATTAGGCTCAGCCAACTCTTTTCAAATCCTCTCCACTGTCCTCAGATTGGCACCTAAACACTCAGAAAATTTTGCATAAGAGCTTCCAGTGTAAATGCCAAGCAGTACATCAGGTTTTCAAATTCTGGTGGTGTGAATTGCGTCATGGTGCTCTTTTTCTCGCAGAGTGCCCAACTGACCCTACTGTACTGTGCAGTTGACAAAAATCAAAAAAACAATGGGAATGTGCAAAATTAAAAATATAAATTGACAATTTACCCATCCCACCAGTTTTTTGACAATCTGATCTTCATTTGAATTAAACAGTAACAATTCACAACTAGAAAATAACAACCGTGTTGAGAAACTCAAATCTACACCAAAAGCCTGAAGCCATATCTGTTGAATATATTGTGCTGTATATAAGCAAACACCTATTTACTCTCATGACTATAGCCCACTTATTGTCAAGTTGATGTCACTCTGGTGGTGTTATTGATCCTTTATATGACCTACTTCCATTTAGTCACACATGATCCCCCTAATGTGCTCAGATTGAGCTAGATACAGGAAATGTCAGAAGGGGGGTGATAGGTAGTTGGGAGGATGGGAAGAGTGTTTGAAAGAATGGAAGCAAGTTATTGTGTTAGGTGTCTATTGACCTTACATTTAAACTCCTGGAGATTGTAGCCGTTGGGGAAGCAATCATGTGGAAGGGAATTTCAGAGTCGGGAAGTACGAGAAAAGAAACTGTTGGAGTTGCAGTTGCATTTTATCGGTTTCACTGTAAAAGGGTGGGTTCTAGTTGCTAATCTAGTATCTCGTGCAAATTCGAACATAGGGAGCACCAGTGATTTAAGTTCATCGGAGCAGAAGCCATGGAAGTATTTATAGAAGAGACACAGGGAAGCCACTTCGCGCCGATGAGAGAGAGACTGCAGGTGGTCTGCCAAGTCAGTATCGATCACATTACAGACCCTCCGCTGTACCTTGTCGAGAAGCCCAAGGAGAATAGCAGGGGCACCCGACCAGATATGGCAACAGTATTCAATGCACGGGTGGATGGTAGATTTATAAATGTGCAGGATAGATTCAGATGGAAAACCCTCTGGGCCCTGCACAGAGAACCGACTTTCATAGCAGCGGATTTAGCAATGGATTTGATATAGTCATTCCACTTGAGGTCCGCTGAAAGTGTGAGACCAAGGAGGCGCAGTGTTTTACTCTCTGGGAGGCAAGCCTGGTCCATGCTAATGCTCGCTGACATTTAGTTTCCTCAATTTTTTCATCATTAGGCAATCTAATGCTGTAAAAAGATGAACCAGGGTTACCATTGTGCAATATGTAATCATGCTGTAAAATGATGAACCCTGCTATATAGCCTTTCATCATCACAAGTGGAAGAGGCTGATAAAATGAACAGATTAGAAACATTTGAAAGTAGAAAACAATTACGGCTTCTCAAGTAAAATACCATATGTATTGTTAAAGAAAAATGTATCAATTTACCAACGCAAATGTACGGTTTGAATTGCAGTTTCATTATCGGATACTTTTGTTTTGCTTTAAACTTTAGATTTTCAGATTAAATTCTTTTAAAGAAACCTTATTTCTATATTCTTTCATCAATTAAACATTTTTTTTAGTGCTATCTATATTATGTCTAATCACTTTTTCTCCTCTACTAAATTTTTTTAACTGATCCAAACACCAATTTATTTGAAGTGTTTAATATTTATTAATTCCACAACCCGAATATTTTTTTACGAATTTGTAGCATAAAAAAAAGGATGAATGATGATGAGGGGAGGAACAAAAGATGCAGTGCAATGCTCGCTTGCTGGCAGGCCAGCTGTTTCTCTTTCTCTGGTGGCCTCAAGGAAATGGATTTTCAGCCGCTTCTCCTTCCTCTGTTTGTCTGACTGTCAATCCGACACACACAATCCACCTAAAAAATCTGCACTGACAGCAGCGCTGACACCCACTTTTTATGCCATTCCAAGACTACCAAAATTTGCATATGTGCAAATATTGTGTCTTCAATAGCGGCCATCTTTCTTTTTTGTTATTATTTAGCAGACAAGACATGTTCGCGCTCGTTTTGAATTCTGAGGTAAGTCATGTCTTTCATTAGGGTAGGTGTTATGACAGGTTTCATTTCAATTCTAGATCAATGGACAGAAATAATATTGTCATCTCTAACTTGTAAGGATTCTAATAAATTTACAAGAGAAAAAAAAAGAAAAAAACAAAACAAAAAACAAAACAAAAAACCAACCCAAAACCAATGGACAGTCAAGAGAAAAAACAAAACTAAACATTTTCTATAACAAAATACAATACAGATTTTATTTCAACATCTTACACTTTGCACTGATCATTCTTTCATTATTTCCACTAATAAAAAAGGAAAATAGAGAAGTGTATTGCAAATATGAGATGGAAAGCATACTTCTACCTAAATAATTTAAATAACAACAAAACTAACGATAAGTATGGATTCAAAACCTATGCCCATCCCCCACACATTAAAGAACTTCAATAAATCTGAAGCAGAATTAATCAGCATGATTAAAAATCTAAAATATAGAAAAATAAGGAAAAATAACGTACAGCAAAAAATTAGTGCAGATATTAGTGAAATAAAGAGGAGTTAAAAAAATCTATGTTAAAGCCGACAAATCCAGATATTTATATAAAATGAGTCCTGATATGTATAAAAAAGCATTACATAAAAAAGCCAGCTTTCCCTGACGATGTGTTTAGGAGAAACCTAAGTAGGTTTGTCAGGCTCATTAGGTTCTATTAAGTTTGCTCTTTGTATTGAGTGCTTTCTGTTAGATGGTTACTCATGTTGGTTTTTTTCTTTCTCCTTTGGGCTTCGTGCTGATTGCTGTTCGAACACTTTTGACAGAATTTCATGTCCTAAGCTCTTTCTTTTTTCAAAACCATTTTTTTTTCCTTGATTCAAAAGTTTCTAAGGAAGGTTTTTGAGATGAGTATAACTATATATAATCATGTTTGTGTATATATATATATATATATATATATATATATATATATATATATATATATATATATTTGAAAAAATTTAATTTATATTTGCTCTGTAATTTTTATTACATGGAGCTCTCCTCCTGTAACATTTTTTAATATTAAAATTTTTTAATATTAATTAGGATTGGGTTTTGGAATTTACCTTCCTGCTTTTTCCGCTTGGATTAAAGTATTTAAATAAAAAAATATATATATATTTTATAACTTTAATTCAAAAGGAAAAGCAGGTAGGTAAATCCCAAAAACCCGATCCTAATTAATATTAATTACATTAATATTAAAACTGATCAATGTAATTAATATTTAAATTACAGAGCCAATTATAAAATAAAACAAATTCTGATGTCCAAATTCGTTGAATGGCCATTCCTGTGAGGAAATGGTAGGAGAAGAATAAAAAGAAAAAGGAAGGAAGTAAAAGGGAGAAAGTAAAAAGGGGAAGGGGTGGTTGACGGGGAAGCTAAGAAAAGAAAAAGAAAATGTCTATTTCCATAGAAACTGTTATCAATCATGTTGAAAAATAAATCATAGTGGTTTTTGGTTGAAATAAATGGGATAAATATCATAGAAAAAAATTTTTTTTGTTTTTATTCTCCCCCCTACCATTTCTTTCGACCAGACAAGGCTAAATTTAAACTTTTAACTTGACTCAGTTAAGGAGTAGGGGTTTTCAAAAAATCTAAAAATAAAAATAGACAGATTTCTGTCTGCTTTCTTATTAATCCCTCCTCTTTAATTTTCCCGCTATGGAAATTTTTTTGAACTTCCGCCAGTAAAATATCTTTATTCATTTTGTCATTTGGATTTTTGTAATAAATTTGTTGCTGATGACATGAGGAATTTCTTGTAGAAATGTCCATTCAATGAATTTGAACATCGGAATTTGCTTTTTTTTATATATATATATATATATATATATATATATATATACACACACACACGGATGTGCATTTTGGTGCAGTGGATATCAGCTTGGAATGAGAAATCAGAGAGCTGAGTTCAAATTCCAGTTGAATTTGTTGCATTCACTGTATGCGCAAATACCCTTGGGAAATCTGCTGTTTCTCTCTCCAGCTTTGGGTTAAATAACAGGATAGATTGGGTTCTATAGCCTTGGTTAGCAACCAGTCCAATGGCAACCTACTGTAGGGAAAATCTTCTGACCAGTCAGTCATGTCTCTTTAGAGACATACATGCTTTAGTGTGTATCACGTATGGTATTTAACTGACATATATATGTTTAATTGAGATAATGGTTAGGACCAAATACCTTCAGTATTTTATTGATAAAATGTATTTTGGTAAGAAGGTTTTTTTATTGTAAAGTGCTCAATATCAGGGTGGACATAGAGCATTGATAAGTATAAAGAGTTCTCTTTAACTGAGCAGATTCGTGCCGACTTCAAAGTTTTCTGAGGACACTGTTATAGCCCTGATGAGTGAGAACATCATAATGGTGACCTCATAAAACTTTGAAGTCAGCATGAATCTGCTCAATTAAAGAGACAAATCTTTTGTACTTATATATGTGTGTGTGTGTGTGTGTGTGATAAATAGATTAGCAAAGATTCTATTATTTGCCTTAGTCAAAGAAGCACAGAGAAAATCCAAAACAGAAAACAAACTTACCTATAGTAGCTTTACTAACACAATTGTCAGCTGTTGTGCGTGCAATATGGTTTTGGTAGTCTTCAGTAAACAGGATACTGTAGTCATTTGATTCTGTCCCTAATTTGAAAACTTTGATTTCACCAGCGGATTTCATATCAGCCTGAAAAGAGCAAGAGTGGGGAAAGGAAAATAATTAAAAAATAAATAAAAAACATTTTCAGGAAACAATCAAGATTCAGGCTTTGAAATACAAGTTTTTAAAGTTTTGGGAAATGGCAGTGAAAGATGTTTATATTTAGAATAAAAGTCAATTGAAAAGATTTCAGAAATGATTTTGATGAATGACAATGTAAGAACTGAAAATATATATAACTTCAGAAATGCTTTCTAGTTGATGACACACAAAGCCTGCGACCACATGCAAAATGCTCCAAAGACTCACTATTACTTGTACCTGATTTTGCTAAGGAGGTAATTTTTTTTATGTGCAGTATAATGTTATGTTACGGGATGTTAAAAAGAGATGGAAATTAAGCGTTTTCCTTGGAGTTTTTCATATTTTTGTTGTGTATGTTGGTCTGGGCAAGTATTGTTTCCATTAGGAAAGGAGAGATTAGAAAAAGACTGGGGTGTAGATTAATATTTTGATAATAAAAACAGCAGATATCTGGTTTGCTACTATCTGCCATGTGTTTCTGGAAGAGGGAAGAATATTTACCCTATAGATAAGTAGTTACTACTATAGTCCCAAAATGCTAGATTTCTAATTAACTCCTCTTCAAGAAGGAATATCTCAAATACAAGGATTCTGATTAATTTGCACAAAGTGAAATGTTAAACTTAAAACTGTGGGAGCAAGAGGAGGGATTTGTCTTATATACCATCAAATAAAAATTAACTTTGCTGAATCGAATATCATCATCATACAGGATGCCAATGACCACATACAGTTAGGGCAATTTACCATTAATAGAAGCAAATGGCAATAGAAACAGATCAGATTGGAGATACATCAGTGCTTACTTTTTTTGTTCTGAAAGAAAAACTGGGTTTGGGGTTTAAGATTTTAGTAATTGTAGAAAATAAAACAACTCTTGCAAATCATATTCCCACTGCAAAATAATAGGCGTATTTATTTCTGAGCAGACCTTTCAATGAATATCTTCTCTCACTGACCTTCTGACCCTATTACTTTAAGAATAAAATAGTTATCTGGGAGGTTTCTGTCATGGGCTCTTACCTGTAACTCCAGAATGAACACTTATATATATATGAGAGAGAGAGAGAGACACACACACACACACAAGTTGGTAGTAGTTCACTCCAAACCAGATTAACAGCCATACTAACACCTTCCAAATTTTGTATTGTTATTTCTTGTTAATATATATTTGTTATTTTTACCCTGGTGGTCGTGTTGTTATTTTCGGACCTTAGCCTGGTCCATAACAGTTTCTAAAACAGTTGCTGATACTCTAGGACAAAAGTACAATTCTATAATCCACTATTGTATTCCCTTAGTTGTGAGGAGACAGCCAATTGGTAGACCATCACTGGGTGATCCATATGAGCAGCCTTGTGTCAAAATCAATGTACTTCAAGTCAATAAAAGAATTGACTCCTAAGAGCCTGTTAAGCTAATCTAATTACCAATATCAGGTACAAAATTAGCGTTGTGCTACATAGCTGAGGGAGGTGGGTACATAATAGAAAATGCAGGGAGATTAGAGTTAATCAATAATAAAACAAAATGGTTGTTATTAACTATTTTTACAGGGAAAGGTTTTGATGGGTAACAAGGTTTTGACAAGTTATTTTTTATTTGTTTTTGTAAATGTTTTTATTTTATATATTTTTGGTAGATAGAAAGAATTCAGAAAGAAAACTAAGTTTTTGTTAACACTTTACCACATGAGTTTGTTATAGTAGTAATAGGTTTACCATAAAGAGAAGAAAAATGTGTGCACTCTGCTGCCAAGATGCTAGAACGAAGACGAAAAAGAAAGCACAGTGGCCGTAAATGGTTCTTTTATAGAAATAACTGTGGTACACTCGTGGGGCATGGCAAGACTTGAAGAATATAAGGACAGCCAAATTTGAGTGAGCATTCTGAGCGAAATATTCAAAGGCTTGTTTTACATGCAGTCTGTTTACGTTGGAGAAGAAAATTGTCACCGCCAGTGTCCTACCAAGAGACATCCATGATGAATTTACTAACCAGAACTAAATTCACAGCACAAGCTATTTAAAAAAATTTTTTTTTATTTGGTGTAACAGCAGGTAGGAAGTGCCTTTTTAGCCATGATGTTGGAAGCATTAAATTGAAAGTGACCAACAGAAATCCCCTTAAGATGGATGGTGAACAGGAAGCTGTTAGGATTTGACCTCCTTCTAGGAATGGAACGTAATTAAGGCATTAAGTGCACATTGACAAGTGCATACAACGAGCAATGTCAGCTTACATTGATGATATATACGTAAATAAAAAGTGCCGTGCTCAACAACTTCGGTCTCATGAGCAAAGAACTGGAGAGGCTAAAGAATGGGGCACGAGTGTTTATTCGGGGGAGCATCACACACCCTGCTGGAAAAGAGGGAACAGGATCCCAGATATGTCTTGCATCGTCACTCAACACAACGTATTTTCATTATGCGGCAAGTTGGTTGGGCACCTTCCTGCGGGTTGATGGCTTCATGTGGCTGTGGCCTTCATCAAGTGGAGAGCATCTGAGGTTACTGCTGGTTGGGACGACAAAGTTGACAATGCCCCTCTCAATACCATAATTAAGGAGGTTCTCACCAAAGAGCACAGATGGAGGACCCGGCATGTGGCAAATGGTGTGTTGATGGTCAAGACTTTGCGTATGGGTCGATGCAAGCTCTCTCACTATCGGTGTGTCATTGGAATGTGGTGGGACCATGGTGGAGGATGCCTGTTGGTTATGGCCAGAAAAGGACTCCCAATGTATTAACCTCACAGAACTTGATGCCATTATTAAAGGGGTAAATTTGGCAATCCTCTGGAAGGCAACCACTTTGAACCTGCTCACTGATTCTGCTTGGGTCCATAAGTGGGTGTCAGACAACCTCATGATGAGAAACGGAGTGTGGATAAAAGCAACGCTCGAGATGCTCATTTGACGATGTCTCAACACTGCTGAAGTGTGTTATCAATAGATGTGACCTTGGTTATATCTAGCCAAAACAAAGCAGATCAACTGATGAGAGTGCCTTGATGCGATTAGCAGGAACACTGAGCACATGCAGCCTACTTGCATCGCATCCATGAGCTCAGTTGGGTCTGACCAAATCAGAACTGTACACCGACAAAGCAGCCATCTTGGTGTGAGGTGGACACTACTTCATAAAGCAGATTGACCCTACAGTGTCCAAGGTAGCTGTGAGAACTGTTGTCAGAGAATGGGAGGACTGTCAATCAATTGACCCATTACCTGTGCACTGGCCAGTGGGTGCTCTGGATGTTGAAGTGACATGGCACTGGGTAGTGATGAACATTCTCCAAATGCGGCCCCCACTCGGTTTGCCATCACCGTCAGGATGCAGCAAGTGTGATCAGCCTGTTGAAAGCACCGTTTTTACGAGCGGGGCCTACCGGCTGAAATTTTGATGGATAACGACACCGCCTTTCGCAGCAGCTTGTTTAAGAATTTCCTGGGCAGTGTCTCACCAAAAGACGTCTCTACTGAATTTACTAACCAGAACTAAATTCACAGCACAATAATCTATACAATTTTGGCCATTGAAGTGCTAGTAATCAGACCATTTTTTCATAAAATATTGAATCCCATTAAAACAATTTATGCTTATTCTACATAGATTTTGTTGACTTCTTAACAGTAATATTCAAGTTGTCTGTCATTTCAAGGTAGCTATTTACATTATTTCACATTCTTTTTTCTCTCTTTTTTTTCAAATAATCTACTGCGATTTCCTCCCATTTCTAATTTCAGTTACCTGTGACCAAATCCAAGAAATAAATAATTTTTAAGTTTTACTTGATGGCTGCAAAATGCAAAAACAGTGATTTGGTAAATTTAGAGAAGCTGAAAAGATAGGAAAGATAAGCTGAAGTTGCTTAAATCTATAGTTCTATACATAACTTTAGAGTCAGTTCTTATATATATATATATATATATATATATATTGATTGTTTAATACTTACTTCTGGGTCCTAATAGAGTTAGACTAGTACACATTTGTATTAAAAAGTGTTCGATACAATTATATTGTAGAACTTTTGAATATTTTTCATTTTTAAACGAGTTATTTCGCTACCTTGGTTTCCACCACAAGTGGTTTCTTCAGGCGAATTTTGATAACTGATTTTACCTTTTACCGTTTTTCTTTTTAAGATGACCCAAACAATATATATTTGGGCTCAACCAAAGATAGTTTTAAGACCAGGTGGTTCAACCACAGAGCTACATTTAAAATAGAAAAATTAAAAGACAATACAAAATTAGCTAACCATGTCTAGAAATTGAAATCAAAATATGAAAAAGATCCACACATAATGTGGAGCATTGTAAAAACAGCTAAGCCTTACAAAGGCGGACAAATATGTAGACTGTGCCAAGAAGAAAAATTAGAAATTATAACATACCCAAATAAAGACGAACTGTTAAATGAAAGAACAGAAATTGACAAAATGCATCCTCACTAAGAAATACCTCTTAGGTTCATACAAACATGGATGAAAACACCATAATTCGTTTGAATTTAAACAATGCGCATTCATAAATTCTCTGCCACGTGAACGTTCAAATAAAACACCGTTACAAGAGCGTTATTAAAAAAAAAAAAAAAAAACGGTAAAAGGTAAAATCAGTTATTAAAAATTGCCTGAAGAAACCACTCGTGGTGGAAACCAAAGTAGCGAAATAACTTATTTATAAATGAAAAAAAAAAAAAAAAAAAAAAAATTAAGTGAAAATGTCCAAAAGCAAAAATGTCCATGGACAAAAAAATCTATAGGCTACTAGGTGTCAAACTTAAGTTTATTTACAGTAAGCATATTTTGAGAGGGGAGAAATAAATTTAATTGGATGTTGATAAGATGTGTATGGTCCCAAATCATTTATTGTTGGGGAATGAAGATATTGATTTTATTAATAATAGAAACCATTCTGTGGGTGCGGTGGGGCCATAAAACAAAGTGAGAAATTTTTCTTCAAACAAACTTATCTTTAAATACTATATAAAATGAGATTTGTAGTAGCCATATGAATTTTTTGAGGCTCATTCATGCAATTGAAAATTCCTTAAATGTTAAAAATACAAATTTGACTTTATTTTTTATCCAAAATATACAGAAGAAAAATTTTTATCACATTTTTGTACATTTTCATCATTTGAAATTTTCACTGTGCATGTATTGAAAATAACATTATATATATTTACACACACACATATGAAAATAAAGAAGATAAGATGAACACTATATTTTTTTGCCTATGTGTTTCATTCCATGACAGATTTTATCAAAGCAAAGAGTTGAAATGAATTTTATTTTAAAAAATGTATCTATAAAGAAATATTGTTGGCTATTAGAAAAAGCACTCAAATATTTAAAAGATTAACTGAAAATATTAAACATTTAAAAAACATCATAGTTCATATTTGAAGAGATTTTTTTTATGTTATGATGTTAAAAAGACATTTTCTTTGGATTTTTTAAAATATTTTTGTTGGTCTGGAAAAGTATTGTTTCCATTAGGAAAGGTGAGATTGAGTAAAAAACTGGGGATCAATATTTTGATAATAAAAACAGTATGCATTGGGTTTGCTATCTGCCATGTTTGTGGAGGAGGGGTCTTAGAATATCTACCATATAGATAAAAAATTATTACTAAAGTCCCAAAATGCTAAACTGAAGAATTGCTTTAGCTGGCAATCATATGAGAAGAAGCCAAAGGAGTTATTTTTTTTCCTTTCAAACCTTTACAACCTGAGTGTTGATTTAATTTGCTTCTCAAAAAATTTGAATCTATTAGAAACTCACCAATTGCTTGTCAACTAAAGTGCGGTTCTTCATGATGCTGTAGACTTGATGTTTAAGAATCACAGGAGGTAGACGGCTTTCAAACTTCTCTACAGGAAACAAAGACTTGAGATAGAGGAGTGAGGCTTTTGTGTCTGATGGAATGTCTTCAACTGGAAATAATAAAAATTAAAATAATTATAATAAAGGCTATCTTTAAGAGATGTGCTTGTGTTTGTGGGGGTAGTAGAAGGCACCCACAGGTTGTATATAGAGACAGATGTAAGGAAAGCTACACCTTTGCACCTTGCACTCAATCAAAAGGACTGTTCAGATCAGAATCAAAACGATGTCTCCTCTCTTTTCAGTCAAGACTTTCTCATTAACGGTTTCAATTAGAAGATGAACATAACAGATTCTGTTCATATAACAATTAAGTCAACATAACAGAAATCTCCAAGAGTCAATCAGAGAAAGGGAGAAAAAAATATATAGGAAAAAGTATTGACTGCAATGAAGAGTTTTATTAGAAAGTACAGGCAGTGGAAAGTCGTTAAAATCAATTATTTCTGGAATCTTAAGATTAATTTCATTTTAGTAGATTCATTGTGATTGTTTATCCAAGAAACATGACTCTTTGGTTACTATACTCGAATGACCACAAAAAAGGAAACAAAATATGAAAATAAACGTAAAAAATAAATAAAACAACAACTACCAAAACACACTAATTTTGTTAAACTGAACAAGATCTATTTTTCTTTAATTTCTGAATGAACTGTTGCATACAAGGATAAAAATTATGAATATACTGATTTACTAAGTACAATCAGAATTTCAATACACACACAAAAAAAAAAAACAAAAAAAAAAAACAAAAAAAAACACATTTGGCAGCTTATTTATAATTTGTGTAAGAGAATAAGAGAATCAGAAGGAAAAGGGAAACAAAAAAATTAAAAAAAAAAAAGTAAATTCTTCTGTTCTTTTTTCAGTTGCACTGAAAAATAAATGTGGAAAGAATTAATCCATTTTAGGTTTTGGTAAAGTGCCAATTTTGCAATACAGGCTGCGATGGATGAATGGTTTCTTGACTCATGGCTGCACTACCACAAGTACTTGATGTAGGGGTTGAGCCTGAGACCCAAACCAACAAATTCAGGAGTTATTTTTGTATCAGAATGATCAGAGTGGGCTTTCCAAACTGCTGTAACTTTGTAATCGCCATTAGACTCATCTGACTCTTTCTGAATCCTCTGCAGTTCTGGGAATTGTGTCATGGTACTCTTTTTCTTAGAAACAGTGCCCAACTTACCCTACAGTGCAGTCTATGAAATAAAAAAACGAGTATATGAAATTGAAAATAAAATGGCAATAATTTAGCCATCATACCCTGTAGATGAGGATTTTTTTTTCTTAATGTTTAAAGAAATAAAAAGAATATATTTTTTATATATATATATATATATATATATATATATATATATAGGAAAAACTACTAAAAAGTTGTAAGTTTAAAAGTATTTTTTTGACAGTATTTATTTATTTCTATTATTATATTTGATATTTCAGACCGTCCTCGGCCTTTCATCAGAAACAAATGATTTTAAAATTTAAATTAGAAACGTTTTTGCGAGGAGTGTTCATGGAGAGATTGTTTACATCATGTGACACAGAAAGCAACAGATCTTTTAAAAATATTTGTAAACGTAGACCTATCTTTAATAATATATATATATATATATATATATATTATATTATATTATATTATATTATATTATATATGTTAAAGAATAGAACACACACCATTTATTACCCAGATTTTGACCAATCAGGTCTCATCAGGCAAGCTATACACAGATGCTATGTGTGCGTGTGTGTATAGCTTGCACATTGAAGCACATTTTGTGTTTGATCTACACCCAGAGACAACCTGTAGTTTAAAATGCAAATATGCTGAGTGGACCTCAGTTACAGTTTTCTGAGAGAACGCACGTTACCTAGCAGTGATCACCAGTCTGAACAAGGCCGGCACACTCAAACCCTCAGTCATGATGATAGCTCCCCAACAGTTTCATCTACCCATATTCTCTCATAAAGCTTGGGTCAAATGGTTGTGTGGTTTTTAGGCACTTCTAAAGGTGGTGCATGCAGGGATCACCCCCTCCCAATACACACACACACACACACCAATAAGATCAAGAAGTCACATGAAATTTGAACTCAAGTTAGGAAGTGAATGTTCTAACCATGTGCATATATAATCCCATGTCTGTGGCACAACTCGGAGTTTTAACTTAAAGAGTTAAATAACACTGGACTTTACAGAAACAATGGATTAATCATCCTTCGTAGAACGAGTCCACAACAAATGGATAAAGAAGATTTAATTAAGTTTTTTAAAAGACCACGAGTTAAATATCACTACCATCGTTAATGCTAAAATCGTAAAATTCTATTTGTAACATTTGACCTGAATAACGGCCTGTACAAACTGTATGCTAAACATCAACAAGGAATCAACCCCCCCCCTATAGTATCAGTAATAACTTGTATCAATCAATCCACTTTTATTTGTGTACCTACTCTAGTAATAAGGAAGTTTTTGACTGCAAAATTAAAGACATTAATGCATCAGAAACCAAGTAAATGTAACATTATATAGTTTAACCCTTCAGTCATAATGTTCAAACAAACATTGGAAAATTCTTTCTAAATTTAATTCACAAGCATTTCAACCATTCTTCTTCTTCTATGTACCCTGTCCTTTCAGGACATAGGCGATCATGGCTTTCCATGTCTCTCTATCCCTGGTAGCTCTTAGCACACTTTCTCCTGTTACACCATGCAACCTTTGTTCCATCATCCACCTGATCAGGTCCTTCAAATATGTTATCCGCTGCTTTCCCCCGTCTCTTTTTCCCCTCTATCTAGCCTGTTAGTATCAGGTTCTCCAAACCCTCCATCCTCAATGCATGTCCCAGAAACTTTAACTGTCTCTTCCTGATGCTCAGTATTAATTTCCTTTCTGTTTCCATCTTTTCTAAAACCTCATCATTGCTCACATGTTTGATCCATGATATCCGCAGCATCTTTCTGTAGAACCACATTTCAGTTGCTTCAAGTTTTCCCTTCATCTTTGATGATATTGTCCAGCATTCACTGCCATATTGAAGAACTGACATCACATAACAATCCAGTACTCTCTTCTTTGTTTCTAGCGAAATTGTCCTGTTTCTTAATACTTTACTCGACTTCTGGAATGCTTCCTTCGCTATGCCAATTCGCCTTCGGATCTCTGTGTCGCACTTTCCATTACTTTACACTAAAAAACGTGTTTCAACAAAAACAATGTTAAAGTTAGGTATATTTGAGTGGAGAACATAGATAAGTATATTTCACGACATAATATGATATCAAATAAATACTTGGCCAACCTGCACAGTAACAGTTACCCTGCTACTAATAAGCTTTGGATGAATGGTGCATTGGACAGGATTTCACCAGTGTTACATCCATTGTCAAGGCATATTCCTTTCTCAATGCTCGTAATGTCTGATCCACTATCCGTCTAAAGCTCATTGATTCTTCGTCTTCACACTCCATTGCAAAACATACATGCAACTCTGGCTCTTTTGGGTCGCCGAGGTAAGTCACTGCTACAGTTTACTATTAAATATTGATTATTAACAATGAACCCTACCAAAAGAGTACAGCATTTTTATTAAATCTCGATTACCTAGCCCCATAGACGCCAGTTACATTGTTTAGTAAAAATATAGGATATCTACCAAATATAATGTTTATATCAATCTAATTCAGCATGTCCCTCTAATTTCTTAGCATGTACACTACACCCTGCAAATAATTCATAAATAAGAGACGATTTCATTTTGATAGCATGGAAAGATAGGAAAGGCTAATTAGAGGTGCTACTTGGTTTCACAAAAAAAAATAATGATTAAAGAAAGAACTAAAGTAAAAAAGAAAGGGAAGATAAAAATGTTTAACGTCTGTTTCAGTGAAATGGTAAAAGCTGCCAATTTAAAATCTCTTCATTTGTATCCCATGATTTATGATTGTTATTGAAAAGTTTTTTTTTAAGTTTTTAAGCACAAATATTTAACAGATAAAAAACAATAGATGACTTCAGTAAGGATATAAAAAGAAAGAAAGAAAGAAATAATGAAAGGAAATAAAATTCTTTAAAATAAAAATCTAATTACAATAAAATAAAAGAACCTCATCTGTTGAAATTTTTAAAAAATTATTATTAAGAGAAATATAAATACAGCGAAAAATGGGTCGAAATGGTGCACAGCAAAATGACCAAAAAGTAATCAACGTATGGTTTCAAGAACATTCAAGATGATGACAGACATTGAGAATCCCAGAAGGAAATATAAAAGAATCAAATCAATTACATAAGAAAAGTTTCAGAAATGAAATTTTTGCAAGCATAAATGACACAGGCAAGTGAGAAAAGAAAAATGAGACACGTAAATGACAGATGAAATTCTTGAGATTATGAAAAAGAAACGACAAACAATGCCAAGAAACAGCACCAAATACCGAATATTAAAAGCAGAAATTAGAAAAAAAAAATGCTGACAGGCTAAAGAGGAATGGCTTAATGAAAAGTATGAAGAAATAGAAAGAAGAAGCAACATAGATAAGGTTAGCACAAAAAAAAAAAAACGTATTTTATAGATCATCTCATTGTTCTGATTTTACCACCATTTTGTATCTTTCCAAGTTTGTTTATCTCCATCAGGTTTTTTTTTTTTTATCTAAATGGCTAGAGTAACATGGATTAGCATCGAAATAAAAAAAAACAAAAAACAAATGAGATTCATAAATATTCCCTGCTGCATCCTCTTTTTTCTCTCGGTCCATCTTTTCCCATAAAGAATTTCAATGGATCATAATTTTTATGTCTTTCATTGTCTGTCTGGAACAAATAAATCTTTTTTTTATCATCATCTCCTTCCATCTATCTCTGAGGGTGCATATGGTGGAGCCGATATTCTAGTAGCATGACAAATTTATTTTATATATCTAAACTTATTTATAAATGGAACTTTGTGTATGTGTGTGTCTGTTACCTATAGACTCCGAAACAGCTAAACCGATTTTCTTGAAAATTTACACAGTTGTACTATAAGCGTCTGCAAGTGTTCTTAGGTGGGTTTTGTGTCAAGGTACCCCCGATAAATATCGAAAAATCGATAAAATCGGGTTCTAGAAGGAGTTGTCTGATTTTAATTAAATTTCATACACTCATAGACAAAGACATAAGAAACAATATTCAGAAGTTTCAAGGTTGCAGTTCTTACAATAGTGCAGAAAATCGATAATATATATATATATATATATATAAAAATAAAAGCTTTCATTACACCTGAGCAATGCCAGGCTATACTGCTAGTATATATCAAGAAACAAAAGTTGTATATTTTTACAAATCCATTTGGTAATATGATATTTGGTCTGATGTGCGGTGGAAACCATGAAATATCATATTACCAATGGATTTGTAAAAATATCCAACTTTTGTTTCTTGATTATAATACTCTGTTAAATTTAACAAATTTTAACAATGAGTTCTCTTTGGAGTTAGTCTCTGTTGGAGTTTACCGTACCAAATTTCAAGGATTCTACAGTGGAACCTGCCATATGTGACCCTCTTCGTCAGCGACCACCTGTTGTTAATGATGGTTTTTCTATACACGGATGATTTACTAATGTTAATTGACCCTTAGTGAACAACCACTTCCAGAATGCGACCAGCAACTAACATTGATGAGTGAAAATTACTGATCAAGCGACCACTTTAAAAAATATCCATTAACCTCTAAATTAGGAGAAACTAAATGAGTAATCTAATTCATTTTGATTTGATCTATACCATCCTCATTGTTTTGTTATTGTAGTGTTGTATCAAACTTATTTCTTGTTCAAATGTACATTGCCTGAGTTCACCTCATGATCAAACATTGGCTGTTTTGTCCAACATGCATTGCATTTGACATGTTCAAGGGATTTATCACAGTCTCTGTACTGACTTGGATAAATTCAGGGATTGGGAAAAAAAAAAATCACAATTATGTCCCTTTCTCAAATGTCTATCTCTTTCCTTTCTTTATTTTATTGCGTATCTATCTACTCTATTTCTATCTGGGTATATCTATCTCTGTTTCTCTAACCCAACCCACGATTACTGTCAGTTTTTTGTATGTTTTGTTTTTTGTTGTAAATACATTTTTAAAATTTTAAAATGAATTATGCTGAATAAATGTCTTTAAATTTAGGCCATTTTCTTATGTTCCCATTTATTTATTACCAGATTAGATGGTAAAATTCTAATATGTACATTTTGATTAGTGGAATATACGTTCCTGGCGTAAATAGGTCATGACTATGTGCCTTTAGCGAGCAATCACCTGTCATATGCGACCAGTTTTTGATGGCAGGAGGAGTGGTCGCATACGACAGGTTCCACTGTGTGTGTATGTCAGCAAATTAAAACTAAGTAGCTGATAAGAAAAATTGTTATCAATGACTGAATTTAAAATGAGAACTAAGTAAGGGAGAAGGAAGGAAAAAAAAAATTATTTCTCCCTGGTTAGATAATAGCTTCCTTGAACAAGGCTAATTCGTGCTTAAATTCTCTGTGTTCACAAGACAGGCCTTTTAATATTAATCACAGACTCCAATATATCTAAATGGAGTTTGCTCTGTGCAAGACACACAAAAACTTAAGAGTATAACTAGTCCTGCTAACAACAGGATTTAATAAATGCTTGCCAGTAGTGTAGGCATGAGGCTGTGAACACCCGGATCAAGTCTATGCACTTGGCCCAGTGACATGCTGTATGATCCTAGAGGATGGTCTTGATTGTTAATCTTGTTATATCGTTCTAGGATTTTATTGCGGTTTTTTTTTTCATCATTACAACTATTAAGTTTCAGTGTATTCTTAAAATTTTTGCTAAGGATGTTATTTGTCTGTACTTCTGATATGAGGTAATATTTACACTATTTACATTATTTGTACTATTGTTCTCATCTTTGCTACCATGTTTACGATGTTTCAGCTGTTGTATGCTCCAGGTGTCTTCAAGTGCTAGGAATTTTGAACTGAACCCTCTATTACGATCACTGGAATATATCATTCTCAATCATTGAATGAGAATGATATACCCCAGTGATTGTCATAAAGGGTTTGGTTTGAAATTCCTAGCACCTGAAGAAGGTCAGAGTGTACAATAGCCGAAATGTCGTAAACATGGCAGCAAAGATGAAAACAATAGTCTGAAAATGTAAACAGTGTAAGAGAGTTATTAACTGGGAAGTGTTTCTGAATTAAGGAATTTATTACTAAAGTTAGTACTAACCACTTGGTTAAATGGTTATCCTTTAATAAAACCTATAATAAATCAACATCACTTTTGAAATATTATTGGCAATTAAAAGATGCAGATAAAACACCCACAGTAAAATGGAAGATATTAAAAAAAAAGAACAATAATTATTTTTTTTTTTTTTTTTAAATCATCTCACGCCAAGCAGGGCATTCCACTGCCACTATTGCAGCATGGGGCTACATAGGGGAAGGTAAAGAGAAGGAGTGGTTAGACATAGGGAATGTCAGGAGGAAGGTGACAGATGAGTAAGGATAGCGAGGATGAGGGTTGGGCAGATGGGAAGGGTGTTTGATAGAATGGGAGCAGGTTAGTGTGTATTGACCTTACATTTAAACTCCTGGAGATTGTAGCCGTCGGGGAAGCAATATTTTGAAAGAGAATTCCACAGTCGGGAAGTGCGAGGAAAGAATCTGTTGGAATAGAAGTTACGGCTGCATTTTATCGGTTTCACTGTAAAAGGGTGGGATCTAGTTGCTAATCTAGTATCTCGTTCAAATTCGTATTTAGGGGGCACCAGTGATCTAAGTTCATCGGAGCAGAAGCCATGAAAGTATTTGTAGAAGAGACACAGGGAAGCCACGTTGCGCCGGTGGGAGAGAGACTGCAGGCGGTCTGCCAAGTCAGTATCTATCACATTACAGACCCTCCTCTGAACCTTATCGAGAAGCCCGAGGAGAACAGCAGGGGCACCCGACCAGATATAGCAGCAGTATTCAATGCACGAGCGGATGGTAGATTTATAAATGTGCAGGATAGATTTAAACGGAAAAAACTTCCGGGCCCTACACAGAGAACCGACTTTCATAGCAGCAGATTTAGCAATGGATTCGATATAGTCATTCCATTTGAGGTCCACTGAAAGTGTGAGACCAAGGAGGCGTAGTGTTTTACTCTCTGGGAGGCAAGCCTGGTCCATGCTAATGGGAGGTAGGTGAGATTGTCGATGATGGTTAATTGAGAGTAGCTTCGTTTTAGAAGCATTAAAATTTACTAGCCATTTCTTACTCCAGTCCAATATGGATTGGAGGTCTTTTTCAATCTCGGCTGCGAGGTTAGCTTTGACGCCTCCACCAGATTTTTGTAGGAGGCGAGAGTAAACTGTGGTGTCATCGGCGTACAAACCTATTTGGGCTCTTATGGAATCAGGGAGATCATTAATGTATATCAAGAAGAGTGTAGGACCTAAGATGGAGCCTTGGGGGACACCTGCATTTGTATGGTAGTTCTGAGAGGCATGTCCATTTAATACCACCTTCATTGTGCGGTTAGCGAGGAATGACTGGATTAGTTGAAACAAATGTCCAGTTATACCATAGCTCCGCAGTTTACATAGAAGGCCAGCATGCCAAACTCTGTCGAACGCCTTAGATATATCCAATGCAACGGTTCGGGCTTCGCCATTCCTGTCGAGTGCCTGGTATATGTACTCGGTGATGGTCGTTAGCATATCAGCAGTAGACCTGGTGAAGCGGAAACCATATTGCTTGTCCGAGAGGAGCTTGTGTGCTGTGAGATGCTGAACCACCTCGGCGTTGATAATGGCTTCGAACACTTTGCCAAAGATTGGAAGAAGGCTGATAGGGTGGTAATTTGCAGGGTCAGAGGGTTCTCCAGTGTTTTTAAATATAGGAACTACAGAGGAAGATTTCCAACAGGCAGGAAAGCAGGAAGCAGATAGGCAGAGGTTGTAGAGCTTAGAAAGGACAGAGGAGAGTTCAGGGGCACATTTCTTTCAGACTATGGTTGGTATTCCGTCACCACCGCTCGCTTTGTGAGGGTCAAGTTTTAAGATTATCTTAGAGACAAGTGAAGGTGTAATGTGGACATCATTCAGTTGTGCCTTGGTTCTAGGTGAAATTGCATGAAATAAGTTTTCTTTGCTTACCAAAAAAAAAAAAAAAAAAAAAAAAAAAAAACATTTCTGAAATTTATTAAAACCAACATAATGAAACAACTACTGTGACCACAAGATAATTCACACACTTAAATATATATCTAAAATTTTCTTGAACCGTTTATTATATACTATACAATCCTACCCCTATTATCAATTATATATACCTCCAATCTAACCTTAATCAATAATTACATTGTTGTTTACCCTTACTTTAACTACTAGTTAACTTTTAAATTGAGTCGTTTTTTCTTAAGTAATTAAAATCATGGCTTTGTCTTTTTCTTTCTTAAAGGTTAAGTTTTTATATCAAAAACACCCTTTAAGTGTGAGTTTGTGACCCTGGGTTTAACACTTTTGTGATTGTCAGACAATTGCAAAAGTGTGAAAATCAGGGTCACAAACTCACACCAATCCAACTGAATATACATATATATTTTTTTCCATTTGTAAATGAGTTATTACATGACCCAGGTTTTTAAAAAAATTGATAAACAGTAAAATCAGTTATTGAAAATCGCCTGAAGACACCACTCATGGTAGAAACCTGGGCTGCATAATAACTCGTTTACAAATGAAGAATATTCAAAAGTTCCACAATATAATTGTATTGAACACTTTTTAATACAAATGTGCACTGGTCTAATTTTATTATGACCAAAAACCAAGTAATTAAATAATATATATATATATATATATATATATATATATATATACTAGCAGTATAACCCGGTGTTGCTCAGGTGTAATGAAAGCTCTAAAACTAATCCATGGTCCTGGAGCTCAGACTCTTTGGACATTGGAACGAAAGACTAAAAAGCAATAGTTGTTTCCAGTTAAAGCAAAACCGTAGACCGAAAGAAAAATGAATAGATGTAAGTCAAATTTTGATTTCCTGGTATTGATATCAAATAAGTTTTTTCGTCATAAACGAAGGCTAAATAATCCTCTGAGTAAATGGTATCATAACTGAGACTAAGAACTACAATTATACCTACTTAGAGCCAAACCCGAAACAAAAATTAAAATAAAAGGGCTGAAAAAAATAGTTATACAGGCAGATAAACAGATGCACACACAAACAACTTGCCATATATATATATATATATATATATATGTAAAAATCGATTTTCTGCACTATTGTAAGAACTGCAACCTCGAAACTTTTGAATATTGTTTCTTATGTCTTTGCCTATGAGTGTATCAAATTTGCTTAAAATCAGACCACTCCTTTTATAATCCGATTATCGATGTTTATCTGGTGTACCTCGACACAAAACCTAGCTAAGAACACTCGCAGACACTTATAATACAACTCTGTAAATTTTCAAGAAAATTGGTTCGGCCGTTTTGGAGTCTATAGGTAATGGACACACACACACAGACAAAGTTCCATTTATAAATAAGTCTAGATATATATATATAAAACACACAATCTAAAAAGATATAATAATCCTACCAAGTAACTATGGAGGAGTAACTAACATTTTAATACAATATCTAAACAAAGGTCAAATTAATTATTGATGATCAATTTACGTCCAAAATTTCTACATTATTCTATTTGGGACTCAACCTTTAATTTAGTTGAATTTTTCTTAATTCTCAGTCGATTAATAGAGGAATATGTGTGTGTACCAGCAAAATCACTAAAGCTACATGTGGGTGTAAAAAGTGGTTCAACTTCTTTGATTTAAACAATGTGAGAGTCAGAAATAAAAAAATCAAATCTAGAAAAGGTTAGTTCATAATATGCACCTGATGATTGCCTAGGGCATGAAACTGTCATATTATAGGCATAAAATAATATGTATATTTATTAATATATACCTTATAGCTCTGTTAAATTAACACCAGAAAAATATTTGTGTATGTGTGTATCTGCGCATGATTGCGATTATAATGTGTGAGAGAGAGAGAGAGGGAGAGAGAGTGAGGACACTCACTTCACTTTTTAACGTATGAGTATCTAATTTTTTTTTATAATCATATCTATTCTTCTAAAATCTGTCAGAATAAATATGTAAAAAGAAACAACTGTGGCCATAAAGTGAGGGATCAGTTTATATAATGATTGTCATATAGAATCGATGCCTCACTTTATACACATGTTATAATTTCTTATCTGTTGATAAAGTCATAGAAAAGGAATCAATCAATTTTGTTTTTATAGATGACTATTGGCTTTACATTTTAATTCTTGGAGATTGTAACTGTCAGGAAAGCAAGTATGCGGAAGAGAATTTCACGGGTGGGAAGTGCAAGAAAAGAAGCTGCTGGGGTAAAATTTGTGTTTACAATTTATTGGCTTCACAGTAAAAGGGTGAAACTTAGTTGTCAATCTTGTGGCTCAAAGAAATTCGTATATAGGGGGTACCAGTGAGCTAAAGTCATTGGAGCAGAAGTAGTGAAAGTATTTGTAGAAGAGACACAGGGAAGCCACATTGTACAAGTGAGAAAGTGACTGTATCTGAGCTGCTAAGTTGGGATCGATCACATTACAGATTCTCTGTTGAATTTTGTCAAGGACACCTTAGCTGGATAGCAGGAGCACCCGACCAGATATAGCAGCAGTATTCAATGCACGGGCAGATGGTAGATGTAAACATTTTCATTTGATTATAGCAGTGAAGGCTTGGGCAGAGCCAACCACACTTTTTGGAAGAGTGGAAAAAAAAAAAAGTGTGGTGCTCTGTGCACCAGCATGCCACAAGGTTCCCAAACAACCCTCTGCAGGTTTTGAATTCAGAGTTGACCTTCTCTTAGACCAGTTACTGCTTGAGGTTATAGAACCCACACTGTCTTGCTATTTACCAATCGATGGAGGAAGAAGATTGGATTCATACCTTTCCCAACAGTATTAGAATGTAATGAACTCAACTAAAAGCCTGCTCTCCAATTCCTCAATCTGTGCCACGGTCATGATAGACTAAGCATGATGAGAAAAATTGTTTTATTTACCAAATACAAAATCTACCTCAGTGAGACATCATAACAGGATTTATATTAAGGGGCTGAATGCTTCAATTTTACTGTAAAAATCTTGTGAACAAAAAAAAAAAAAAAAAATCAAAGATGATCTACTTGCCATGTTTATCATTGATTCCATGTTTATCATCATCATCTTCATCTTCGTCATCATCATCATCAGAAGGAGAATCCTGAGGAGTTGCTAAGGCCAGACACGCACGCTTTTTTGCTTTATAAATTTCAGGTATTAAATTTCTTTTCCGACTCATGATATTCACTGTCTGAAAAGGCAAGGAAAGAAAATTTAGTCAAAGAGAAAAAAAAAGTATGACATGAAGACAGGATTTCATCCAAAGTATTTGTGTGTAGGATGAAGGTGGATTGTCTGCATGGAAGACATGTATTTTTTTTCATCTAGTTAATATCTTTTTTGAAAAGTGGAAGATAAAAACATCACCTTCAGTTTGCGTAACACTCCATTTTTTTTCTTTTTACAGTAAATCATTTTTACAGAAAGAACCTAACAACAGTGTTTTTCCGAGAACTGCTACTTTGTAAAACACTCCTACATGGATGCTTCCCTGAACTACAATCTTTACCTCTTCATGTCAGGGGTCAATTATTGTCTATCCTTCTTATCTTCCCTTCCAATCATCTCTTTCATTCATCATAAATATTTTAATAGTAACACTTTACTTTAAGTGGCTATCTTGCCTTGTATTGGATAGAATTTAGTATTAAAAACAAAAAACAAACAATTTATATAACCTAAACAGTTAAGTGCCATACATGATACACGCTTTGGGTAATCATGTCTCAAAAGAAAAAAAACATGACTGACTGGGCAGAAGATTAACCTGCAGTAAGTTGCCATTGCTTTCTGCAGTAGACTGGTTGCTAGCCAAAGCTATAGAAACCAATCTGTCCTATTATTTAACCCATAACTGAAAGGAAGAGATGGATTAATACCTTTCCCAAGGGTATTTGTGCATAAGTGAATGCAATGAAATTTAACTGGAAATCGAACTTGGTTCCCTAATTTGTTGTTCTGAGCCGATATCCACTGCACCTCAACATACATTCACAAGCAGACAAAAATAATGTTTCCCATGTAAGGGAGTTCTATGAAATTATAGCCAATAATGTATTTGAAATCCGAAACCCACACCATTATTATTGGGAGGATCTAAGTTATCGTACTATTCAAGGGTTTAGACATGGTTTTTTAATAACAGTTTGCTTTTTAAAATAGTTTTCTTGGGCAGAAAGAAATTACAAGACATGGGTAAAATCTTAAGTTCAATGGGGTTGAGTTTGAGTTTTGTTTAACGGCATATGAACACCTCTGTGGGTTATTTAATGCCAAAAAGGTGGGGTTTTAAGATATTTTTTTTAATGTTCAGTTATAGTGAGAAGGTTAATTTAGTCAGATTTTAATGAAATTTTTTTGTTTTTATACTTTTTTGTTTTAAAAAACTGAAAAGGTCTTCTAGTTTTGCATTTAAAAATGTTTTGCTGAGAATGATTTTTTTTCTTCAAAAATGTATTGTTGGTAATATTTTTCCTTCAAAAATGTATATTTTTCTATAAAAGTCTATTTTTATGTATCAGTCAGTTAAGTGCCATACGTGATACACACTTGGGCGATCATGTCTCAAAAGAGACATGACTGACTGGGCAGAAGATTATCCCCGAGTAGGTTGCCATTGCTTTCTGCGGTAGACTGGTCGCCAGCCAAGGCTATAGAACCCAATCTGTCCTGCTAGTTAACCCATAACTGGAAGGAAGAGACGGATTAATACCTTTCCCAAGGGTATTTGCGCATAAGTGAATACAATGGATTCAACTGGAATTCGAATTTTTATGTAGGTGTTTCTATAAAAGTGCATTTTTATACTTTCATAATGTTTTGACCCCAGTTTGGAGGTTAACTATTTGCCCATAGATGGGACCCTAACAGGTGCTACCACTCCAAGTCAGGGTGGACCTGGGAACAACAGCAATTAAGAGGTGGTTCCATGCTCCTCACAACCTCCCAATCAGAGGTCTTGCTGCCAGATGCAGTTTACTGTCATGCCCATGATCCAAGTTCAATGGAAATAAAAAAAAAAAAATACATTTTGTGTTGACCACTCATCTGAGTAGAGTTTCGAAAAATGAAAATAAAGAAAAAATAAAAATCTGTTTTAGAATTTAGGAAATTTGAATTTTGAGAAATAAGGCTAAATATGAGCTGATCAAAAGTTTAAGACTACATTTGAACAAGGCTTTAATTGGTAATCACATAATAAAATTTAGTTATTTGTGTTTAAGCATTAGCGCAGTCAACATCACCCACTGATATCTCCAGCACTACATTAGGTAAAAACATGGCAAGGGTTAAAAAGTTGGCAAAGTTTGGGTGAAGCAAAATTGTCTAACTGCAAAAAAGCAAGGTCTCTCCCTCAACATGCCATCACTGATGAGACTGGATGTAATAAAACTGCTGTTGCAATTTTCTTACAAGACCCTGAGGGATACGAAATGAAAATTTCAAGTGGTCGGGCCAAGAAAATATTGTCGATATTGTATAGGAGGGTTTGATGGGTTGTCCAGCAAGATACCAGCTGATCACCGAACCAAATGAAGGCTCTTATGAATAAAGAATGCGGCTTAAGAACAAGACAGAATCTCAAGGAGAAGTCCATACCACAAAACAGTTTGGTTAAACTGTAGAGAAGCGCCAAACATGGGACAGAGCAAAGTGGAAGGTTTTGTTCTCTGATGAAAATAAATTCAACCGGGATAGCATCCAAGGTTACTGCCACAATAAGGATATCACACTAGGGATATTTTTCTACACAACAACAAAGTGGAGGAGGTTCTAATATGATCATATGGTACTATCTCTTTTCAAGGGACAATGATGTTTTGGTTTATACAGAAGGTGGTTACACTGGCATGTCGGAGAGTGAGAGCATCCTTATTGACTGAAGTGTGGAAATGACTGGATCTTTTAGGACAATGCTGCAATCCATAATACCTGAAGAACAAAGAACTTTTTCATGTTGAATAATGGGATTCTTTTAGACCATCCAGTGTATTCACCCAACTTGAACTCCATATTTAGGGGTGGATGGCAAGGTAAATCTATAGAAATGGATGTCAATAACCAAACAGTGCATGATCTTTGTGAAGCCATCTTCACCATTTAAAATAACATTCTAGCCAGCCTTCTGCAGATGCTTATATCGACTATGCCACAGTGAATTACTGAAGCTATTCATAATGATGGCTATACAACTCACTACTGAGACAACTTGTTAGGTATTTCCTATTCTGTTCAGGTATGGTCTTAAACTTTTGACCAGCTAGTCAGTCAGTTAAGTGCCATACGTGATACACGCTTGGCCAATCATGTCTCGAAAGAGACATGACTGACTGGGCAGAAGATTATCCCGCAGTAGGTTGCCATTGCTTTCTGCGGTAGACTGGTTGCCAACCAAGGCTATAGAACCCAATCTGTCCTGCTATTTAGCCCATAACTGGAAGGAAGAGACAGATTAATACCTTTCCCAAGGGTATTTGTGCGTAAGTGAATACAATGGAATCAACTGGAATCCGAATTCGACTCCCCGGTTTCTCGTTCTGAGCCAATATCAACTGTACCACAACACACATCCACTGTACCACAAAGCACAACCAGCTAGTATTTAGTCTAATTCCCCAATATTCATATTTTTCCTGATAGACTTATAAATATGTAAGATAGATTCTGGCAAGAAATCTTGTCTAGCACGACACAGTAAAGAGTGATTCAATATAATCTCTACACTTTATGCCAGTGGCAAACGTTAGCCTGAGAAGATGCAATGTGCTACTTTCCTAAAAGCTAGCATTGGTCGTTCTGATGGAGGGCAACAAAGGTTTTCCAAATGATTAGTGAAAAAAATGGAAATGGTAAATTTTTTTTAAACAAAATCCTTATGATAAAATCTAAGTCACTTACATTTAAGGAGCACTTTTTTTAAAGCATAACAATTAACATCAAAGATGAAGGAAAAACTTGAAGCAGTGGAAATGTGGTTCTACAGAAGGAAGCTGCGGATATCATGGACCAAGCATGTGAGCGATGATAAGGTGTTGGAAAGAATGGCAACGAAGAGGAAATTAATACTGAGCATCAGGAAGAGACAACCGAAGTTCCTGGGACATACAATGAGGAAGGAGGGCTTGGAGAACCTGATACTAACAGGCCAGATAGAAGGAAAAAAAAAAGACAGGGGAAGGCAGCGGATAACATACTTGAAGGGCCTGAGCAAGTGGATGATGGAATGGGGGTTGTGTGGCGTAACAGGAGAAAATGTACTAAGAGCCACCAGGGATAGGGAGACATGGAAAGCCATGTTCTATGTCCTGAAGGGACAGGGCACATAGAAGAATTGATAAAAAAAAAAATGATTTTTTTTTATTTCTTATTCTTACATATATGAAGTTAAAGTCTAAATGTTTGATTATATATATTGAACAGAAGGTGCCATCCACTAATCATAGATCAGAAAGCTGATGTCTGCTGGAGCCAATGTTCTAGCTTTGTAGAATATAACAATATAACCATGAATGTTTGCCTGCTTACATCTAATGGCATCTAACAAAAGCCAAATTGGATATTGTTTGTTTATTCGTCAGACTGACCAACAGGAATTTGATAATCAAATATGAAACTTATTTCACTAATTCAGATATATTTTGTAAAATGTTTGTTATTTTTATGCATACCTAGAAATTTACCAAAATTTGATTTGGCCCCCAAGTGTACTTGAAATATTTTCAATAATTTTGAAATATTTGTGGAAAATTAGTTTTTTAGCAGTTGAGATGACTTGGCAAATTTCGATGCTATTTACCTGTAATAGTTAAACCAAACCGTCATTTATACTACAAAATGATAAGTCATTATTAAAGTTTTCTTTGTTGTTGTTTCTGAAGGTTTTAGTAATTTAATATTTGTTTGTTTTCATACAAATTATACAATTGTGTTGGTGGCAAGTGTTAAATATGTTACAACATTAAAGATTAAATGCAGAGAAATTTTGTACATTGCAAACTTTTTCTGAATACAAAAATGCAGATTGCTTTTACTATGAGTTACAAATAAACTTGTGGCGCTTCATAAATGCTTCCTTGAATATTATAATCTTATAACCTACTCAAGTCAAGGGTTAATCCTTATCTATCCTCCTTATCTTCATTTCCTACTTCTACTTACATTCATATCACACACCTTATTCAGCAATCCTTCTACCTTGAGTGGCTCTCAAGCCTTAGTATTTAGTGAAGTAAAAAAAACAAAAACAAAAACAAAACAAACAAACTTTGAAATGTAATGTTGAACTGGAGGTTTGACAACTGTGGCTAGCCAGCAAATTTCAGACAGCAGGGTGAGTTGTAAAAATAATGGATGAAAATAAATATTCCCATTAAAAAAAAGAAGTCACTGCAGTTTGTGTTTCTACTAAAGAAAGAGAGGTGAAGTTAGTGGCCTGGGCAACTTGTAGAGGTGACTAAGGGAATTGGTACAGTTTAAAAATGTTCCAAGGCACTCAGCAAATGACATTGACTATGTGACCTCAATAAGATGACCCAGGCTTAACCATCAATGGGTTGATAAGCAGGGCCTGCTGTATGAAATGATACTTCATAAAACAAATGTAAGTAGAGACAGAGAAACTGGCATTTTTAACACTGATTTTACAAGTATATTAGCTCCTATAAGAGAAAGGTCAAAAAGACTTTGAATTATAGTTTTAAATTCCGTTTTCAAAGATCTAAACTGAACACTTTCCCTCCCCTACCCATGTAGGTAGGTCAGGTGTGTTCTACTTAAAATATTTCAGATAGCCTGTCTCTGCAGTGACTAGTGAAATGGTTTGAAACTAACAATGGAATGAAGGTGGAAAAACTTGACAAACTATTCAACCAAATGTCTGTTACTTTTGTCAAGTGGAGAAAAACCTCTTGACATTCAAATAGCACAATTAGTTGAATGTCTTTCAACAAAAACCACACATTAGTTCTTAAAAGTAGATGAAAGATTATTAAATGGCCATGTTAATAATTATGAAAATCCATATTAAGATTTGTTAAAAAATTTATCCTCTTATATAAGAACAGATGTTGACAAATATTAAACAAAAAATTATTTTTTATTAAAAGTAGAAACCAACTTAAATTAGAATTTAGTCAGCTTATAGTGTACATGAAAAGATTTAACTTACACATCATTTAAACTAATATCAAAGTATATTGCAATTTCAAATGTCTATAATAAGATATTTGAATTTTAATACCTTTCAACTAAAAAGCTTAAAAATATTTTTTTTAAAAACAATTACAAACCAAGTCATGTATTTATAATGATGTCTGTGCATATTATAAGTGATAAAATCTGCAAAATTAATCAATAAAAGTATATTACTTCTTTATATATATATATACATATATATACACACACACACACTACCGGCCATAATTATTAGGCCATCCCAGTTTTTAAAAAGAAATTATGTATTTCATACTATTTTTAGTATTTATTGCCAAGTGGATAATTCTAAATGAAAATAGAATGGTTCTTCTGTTATTATTACTTTGAAAAATTTTACAAGGCAGCCAGGAAGCCTTTGCTTTGACCAGCCAATAAGAAGAGACTAGTATGAGGAAGAGAGTACAAAAACTGGACACTAGAGCAGTTCATTCTATGCACAAGTTATTGTACAGTATTAACAAAAGAGCCATCCTATTTTCATTTAGAATTATCCACTTAGTAATAAATACTAAAAATTGTATGAAATACATCATTTTTTTTTAAAACACTAAGGTTGCCTAATAATTATGGCTGGTAGTGTGTGTGTGTGTATGTATATATATATATATATATATATATATATAAACTTATTTTATAAATGGAACTTTGTGTGAGTGTCCGTTACCTATAGACTCCGAAATGGCTGAACTGATTTTCTTGAAAATTTACACAGCTGTACTATAAGCATCTGCAAGTGTTCTTAGCTAGGTTTTGTGTCGAGGTACTCCCGATAAAGGACATACAGACAGATAAACAGACACACACACACACAAACAAACATGTTGCCTTTTATATAAAAGGCAACATGTTTGTTTGTGTGTGTCTGTTTATCTGTCTGTATGTCCTTTATAAAATCCACAATTTTTATCTGATTCTCACCAAACTTCAAAATTTGACTTACATCCATTCATTTTTCTTTCAGTTTATGGTTTTGCTTTAACTGGAAACAACTATTGCTTTTTAGTCTTTCATGCCAACGTCCAAAGAGTCTGAGCTCCAGGACCATGGATTAGTTTTAAAGCTTTCATTACACCCGAGCAATGCTGGGCTATACTGCTAGTGTATATATATATATATATATATATTTGAATATGCATGAAAGAGTTCTTTAGAGATTTCTTTTGGCTAATACATCATCAGAAGGACATGTTACCAAAGTTGATTGACAAAAAAAGGATCAATTTGCACAACCTAAGAAAATCTCTAGGGAGGAGAGAAAAAAAAAAAAAAGGAACCACAACTAAAATAGTAGTTTATTAGTAAAATATTTGTTGATGAAACGTGGGAGAAAACAAAACAAAAAGAAGGATGGAAATATACAAATAAATGCTAAGCTTTCATTCGTATATTCTCCCTCCCTGTCACAAGACATTCATTACTGTGTAAAAAACACATTTCATATCCATGCAAGTGAGTTTGTTGGATTTGGGGTTATTCACATTGTATATTTTTCCTTTCACAAAAAATTGTTGAAAGAAACAACTTTTGCATAAAGAAATAAAAAAAAAAATGTTATATTTGACAAAACTAAGTTGTCATTCTTCAATAAATTTGTGACAGTTTAAACAAGGTCACATAAATTTAAAACTTCAACAATAACTTAAAACACTTGTAGTAAAATAACCATTCAAGAAAATTGGATGCTACATTAGTACATATTCTGTGAGTAAAGTGGGATGAATAAAATCCTTCTAATTGGTGAAACATATGAAAGTAAAATTTTCCAAATTTTTTCTAAGAAACCTCAGCTGGTTTTTATCAAGATGGGCTTCATATGAAAATTCTTTATATTTTTTATCAAAATGGAAAAGTTTATTCTTGTCAGAGATTGAAAGTGAAAGTAATCAAAAATAAATGGCCCTGCAAATATTCAACAGGCTTAACAAAAACCACTTAAGATTTTAATGAAATTCACCCACTAAAAGGCGCAAGAGTCACTCAATATAGAGGGGTTACTGTTAAAATTTTTATGATGAATGAGATGTGCAATATGAATTTAAGAGGTAGTAGACACTGAAGATTATAAGGTTAGGGAGTATAGATAATGAATGACTGTCTGACCCTGGGTTTGAAGAGGTTAAGACTGAAATGTTCAAGGAAGTGTCCTACATGAAATTTGTTCCACAAATTTCATTGGAAAAACTGTGGAACTTTCTCTTCACATTGGAGAAACTGAGGAAATAACACCCTGGATGTAGCATGTGATGTCCTAGCTGGAAATGTCTGAACTGGTGGTGGGGAGTTCATCTGAACATTTACTATGGAAATAGTGATCGTGATAAGACTTCATTAATCTAAGGAAAAAAAAAATAAAAAAAAAATAAAAAAAAAAATTAAAAAAAAGAAAATAAAAAGCATTTATAGAACAGCCAAACTTTTGTAAAAAAAAAAAAAAAAAAAAAATCATTTTTTTTTCCTCACTTAAGTTCAAATGAAAACTTGTCACTTGTGAAAAGTTACAAAAAAATATTTTTAGACCTTAATCTCAGCTAGGAATGTTCATTATGTACCTATATATATATATATATATATATATATTTTTACAATGTCATGAGATCCCAGCAGCACGATTCTATAGCCTTGGCTGGCAACCAGTCTACTGCAGAAAGTAATGGCAACCTACTTGGGATAATCTTCTGCCCAGTCAGTTATGTCTCTTTCGAGACATGATCGCCCAAGCGTGTATCACGTATGGCATTAAACTGACTGACTGAATATAATAATTGAAAACATGATTAAGGCTTCTACTGGTCATAAATTGGAAGATCAGTTTTATATTGTTATGAAGTAATAAACTGATCCCCCACTAATTACTACTTAATAATATAATACATCTCTTCCCTCTCTAGCTATGAGTCAAATAACAGAACAGATTGGGTTCTCTAGCTTTGGCTGGCAACCAGTCTACTGCAGAAATCAATTGCAACCTATTGTGGGATAATCTTCTGCCCAGTCAGTCATGTATCTTTCGAGACATGATCGCCCAAGCGTGTATCAGATATGGCACTTAACTGACTGACTGATCTTTCACAGAAACAGAGACCCAAAGCTTTGGGGAAATGAAAAGGTGAAAATTAATTTCAAATAAACTTATGGTTACTGCAGTTTTATTTACAGAAGATATGCTTTCCATAGAAAAGTTGCAGTATAGATTTCCACCTTTTCTATAGAATGAAATATTTGAATTTACCGTCTGAGAAGAAACTTTACATTACAAGAGTTTTGAGTAATGGAACTTAAACTTTTTTTTTTTATAGAAATAAAAATCAGTCATGCAAACTAAATCCAGTGATTAAGATGCTAGAAAAATGCTTATAATAAATATTCAGTGTTGTGCAAATAGCTCTTTTGGGGTGCCAAAAACTAAGACAGAATTTCATTCATTTAACACGACTATGAAAACAAAAGACAAGCCTGGAATTTGTATAGTAAAAGATGTTGATCGTAGCTTGTGGAAATCTAAAACTTCCACAGCATTAAACACATCTGACCCTCTTTATCTGCATAATACATAAACAAGTAAGGCAATTATGTTAATTGCCATTGTTTCTGATGTGTTCATTTAGGATTCAGGTTACAAAATTTAATGAGTAAAACACAAACTGGGCTTTAAACTTTGCCATTCAGTCATGACTTATTTCAGTAAGTGTTTATAATCAGAGGTTGAGATCAATAAGAAGAAAAAGTCAAGAATAAGAATAAAATCAAATGATTAGCCAAATTAGATTTGGAGTAAAATTTCATATATATATATATATATATATATATATATATGTGTGGTACTTATTTGAAAGCGCTCAATATCAGTGATAAAGCTGACATATTCATACAAATGTGTATATATGTTTGCGTTTGTCATGACGACAAATTTTTCTTCCATTTCCACAGCCCTACATATAGCCAATTTTTTAAAAAAAATTAATCAGTTTGTCTGATGATCACAAGAGCGTGAAACCCAGGGTCACAAATTCACACCTATATATATATATATATATATATATATATATATATTATTATAATGGTTTATAAAAGTATTATATCACTACACAAAAATTTTCATGTTTCAGAACAATACTGTTCTTCTTCAAGTGATAGTTTAAAATAAATTGTGAAAGTGATTTATTTAGAAAATGTAAGATGAATTCATGGTTATATAACCCTCCTTTTAACCAAATGGTTAGCACTGAGTTAGGATGGAAATTCCCCAATTTAATTAAGAAACATTTCTTTAATCCTTAAATTAAGTTATAGTTGTACAAATAATCCTGACCCCCCAACCCCCAACAATAACTTTCCAAATAACGAAAACAATAATACAAATTTAAGTAATTGTTGAAATTCTACTGTATACCAATACAAGATATCAAATGAAAACCCAACTATTAAAAAAGTTTACATTGAATCTACTAAGAACACTTTTAAACATCATTGGTATTTGCATTTAATTTCCTAAAAAAAACAAAAAAAAAAACACAACCAACATACTTTTCTGTGTATTTTTGGAAGTTAAAAGATACAAAGAAAACCCCAAAGTAAAATGGAAAATTCTGGAAAAACAAGAATTTGGAAGTCATTCTATGACTTCTGCCCTCTGTATATGAATGAAAAGCTGCAGATTTTAAGGTTCCCTAAAAATAAGGAACTATTGAATCAGAGATGCACTGATTGTTTTATGTAAACATTGACAATATTTATTAAAATTTAATTATGTTTCATTTATAACTTATGCTCCAATATAACTTAGAAACTAAAAATTATTTTACTAAAATAAATGACCCACACAATACTTATTTGATTTTAACTACAGTATAACAATTATTTATAATTCTAATTTTGAGCTAAACATTCCAGCCCCTTTACTCATGAAAAGTACAAAATCAAATTAGAAAAAAATCCAACCTGCTGTTAAAGTGTGTACCCATTTAGATAATGTAGAGTCTCACTATGTATCTGAACCAGACAAAATTAAAAAGTGACATGCCTTGACACCAGACAATTCTGCTTCCTTTCACGAACCAAATCTTCAACGCCATAGATACATAGTTCTTATTTTTGATTGAACAATATTGGTACACCTACAAGCATATTTTCTACCTACTCCTTCAGTTTCTGAATAACCACGAATTCATCTATATTTTCTAAATAAATCATTTTCATAATTTATTTTAAACTATCACCTGAAGAACAGTATTGTTCTGAAACATGAAAATTTTTGTGTAATGATGTTTTTATAAACCATTGTAATAAAAAAATTTTAATATTAAGCTCTACTTTGTACAAAGCACTCTTTATAAAAGTAAATGTTTGAACAGTAGGTTTTAATCTACATGTTCTTTCTTTCACTTTATATATATATATATAATGCTAAAAAATACTACAAAAGCCAGAGCTAGGACCCCCTAGAAATGATACGCCACAAACTGTGATCTAATTTTTTTTAAAAAAATTAAAAATTCTATAGAAAAAAATCAATTTACTAAATTCTAAAGTAAGGTTTAATATACATAATTAGATTAATTATAAAAACTGTCCTTAATACACACATTAAACTTCACCTATTACCTGTTACCTTAAATATAAATATTTAATCTTTCCTCTTACATAAAATTTGACTTATTACGCACCTATTACCTACTACCTTAAATTTTTAACATTAAATTTTACCTCTTACATTAAATCTTACCACAAACTGTGATCTAATTAAAATTTAACAGAAAAAAATTGATTTCCTAAATCCAAAATTAAGATTAAATATACAAAATTAGATTAATTATAAAAACTCTGCTTAAATACATAAATATTCTGTACAAAATAAGCATCCCACCCCTTACCTGCTCCTCTAAGAAATCCAAAGGATATAGTCTAGTCGCAAGATAATAAAAACTTACATTCTAACTGTTAATGTTAAATCTGTCTACAAAAACCCACAGACACTCATTAATCAACCATATTCACTACCTACACCACTTTCTTCAAAATTCTAATGGTCAATCCACAAGACTTATTCCTTTATTACTAACCCCCACCAACATCCCACACACAACTGACCAAATATAAGAAAAGAGGCTTTTCATTCCTGTCCACACAGCCTGATGAGATATTGTAGTTTCAATGTTGAAACAAATGTAGAACTTGTAGTGGATATATAAAAAAATTCTGTACATGTTCTAATTTATATATATATATTATATAGTGTTGTCTGGAAAGTCCTCACTGATTTTTAGTTGTTCATGTTCTAACACACCAAATTTATTGACAGATATGTTTACATTTCTGATTAGATCACACTTCAAACTATCTCTTGAGAAAGAAAGTTTAAAATTACTTAATTTGTATCAATTTTGCATCGCTATGAAAATGAAAGATTATAAGGTACATGTTAGACACTTGATGCTTTTTTATTACCGTAAAGGCAAAGATGCCTTACAAACAACAAAAAAGATATGTGATGTGTACGGTGAAGGTGCTTTAGTTGACAGAACTGTACGAAAGTGGTTCACTAAATTTAAAGTTGGTGATTGTAGCCTTATTGATGAAGAACGCTCAAGCAGGCATCCCACAACTCATGTTGCACAATACAAGAACTGGCAGAAACACTAAATTAAGATTTTGATCCATCATCCATGAATATTCAAATCGCTATGATAATTAGGTACCATATGATATGAGTGAAAAGTATTTGTTGGATTGCACTTCTGTCTGTGATTTGCTGTAGAAATGAAAATGCGTACATTTTGAAGCAAATTGTGACGGGTGATGAGAAATGGATTGTTTACAACAATGTTCAGTGAAAGATCCTGGGGTAAGTGACATGAGCCAACTCTAACCATCCCAAAAGCAAATCTTTATCCTAAGAAAATCATGCTGTGCATCTGGTGGGATTGAAAAATCCTCTAGTATGAGCTTCTGCCAAATAACCAGGCAATTGATTATGAAAAGTAATGGTCACAACTGGGCCATTACTTTAAAATTAAAGGCAGAAATTCAAGAAAAATGTCCAGAATTGCCAAACAGGAAAGGTGTTTACAGTATTTACATTATTTGGACTATTGACCTCATCTTTGTTGCCCTTTGTATGATGTTTCGGCTGTTGTACGCTCGGGCCTTCTTCAGGTACTAGGAATTTCGAACTGAACCTTTTATTACAATCACTGGGGTATATCATCCTCATTCCTTGCGTAAAGCCTCAATTGAAAGTCATGAGTTATCTCCCTCTAACTCAGCGAAATTCATAGCACCTGAAGAAGGCCGGAGTGTACAACGGCTGAAATGTTGAACAATAGGCAACAAAGATGAGGACAATAGTCCGAATAATGTAAATACTAGCTTATGTCAGAAATATAGACAAATAGGAAAGGTGTTGTTTTTCATTAAATAAATATTTAATGGCATAATTTTGTTTCGTGTTTTAATTAACCTTAAAAATTGGCACAAATGTTCTGGACAACCTAATATATATTTATTAACACATAATTTACAAGAACCCTTAAGGAAAATTTTGATCAAAAATACAAGAATACTATTCAAATCACAATATCAAAATCATCATCTTGATATTAGAGAGGCATTATATATCAAGCAATTCTTTCCTACCATCAACCTTACATCATTTAATAGTGGAAATGGAGTATTGAAAAATTTTATTTTATTTTTTTTTAAATAGAAAGATGCCTATGCAATTTTCCAGTCATGTATGGCACATGAGCACTTTTCAAAACATGAGGAAAAATAACTGCAGAAACTTAAGACCCTTGAGAATGGCTAGAGGAGTGGTTGAAAGACTTAGAAAAATAATTATGAAATATTTTTACATTCCTTATTTTGTCCAGCAAAAAAGAAACATGTTAGAATACTGGAAAAAATTAAATAAAATCTTCCTTGTCAATCATTTTCAATGAAACATGCTTAAAAGAAAGCTTGCTGCTTATATATATATATATATATATATATATATAATAATAATAATAATAATTATTAAACCGACTCTGCGTGTATTCTAATCTCAAAATTTTATAGAAGGGACTTTCTAAGACCATGAATGACCAGCAGAATCTAAATCCGTTATTGTCCTCGGCTATAAAGCTTTGGGCAAAGAGGGGGAAAAAAAAAGAAAACTGCGTGGGACCGACAATACATACGGTTCCTCCCAGTAAAAAGAAAAAAAAACCCTCTAACGGAACAAACAACCAGAAAAGAAAAGTGCTCGATACAGACAACCGAAAAGTATTTAACTAGAAGGCAGTAACGCAGAGCAAACACACTAACAAAATAGCAAGATCGCCAATCTATCATACAGACAACGGCTCACAGGCCCTGACGAGCCGTTGTGCGAAACCGCGGTAGGTCTTGGCGATCTTGCTATTTTGTTAGTATATATATATATATATATATATATATATATAAAAAATTTGTCACTTAACTGATTCATGGTATATTCAGCTCCTACACTAAATATTTGTAGATTAGCTTTTTTCTTTGTAATCGTTCAATCCACTTTTCAGGTGGTTTTAGCAATAACAATTGACTTATTATCAAGTAACACTTTTTTTGGGCTTATTATTTTGTGCCTAAAAGTGTTGACTCAATATGTTAACATTCATTTTTTATATATAAACATTGATGAACAGCTTTTTGCTTTTCATTAATATCCCATCTTCAAATGAGTGACCAAAAAAAACAACAAGTTTTATTATTAATTGGATTCAATTAAGAGTGAGTTTGAATTTCTTTTAATCTTTGAAAGCCAAGACAGATAAGGCAACATACTGAATGGTTAGCTCATTAATACTCTGTTGATATTCAAAACAGAAGTTAAACACTGAATGTAAACATCAGTTATATAACCTTTTCATATCAAAATACATGACCTTTGAAATTAGGAAAAAAAAGAAAACTGCTTATTTTTGAAAAAAAAAAAAAAAACTTAATGCAAACATGAAAGATCAAAGAACACAGATGTCACATAAATCATTTTTTTTTTGTACACAAGAATAAATCTTAATTTTTAACACACTGTGCATGTGACTTCATTTGTTGTACAAGAAGTTTAGCGTGTCACTGTCAGTGTGTTTGAATTTCGTAGTTATGCTATCATATCCTGCTATGGCAACAGAAAACAACTTTGAGTAAAATTAACAATAAGAATACTGCACTTGAGAGGTTTTGAAAAAGAATTCAGTGGGAAGTAATATTAATAATGCAAAGTACTAAAAGATTAAGTGAGGAATAACAATGAGCTCAGCATTTTATATACATACAGACAGACAGACAGAAATTTTGTTATTACAACGATTTATAAAAGCATAATATCACTACAGAAAAGTTTTTGTGCTTCAGAACAATACTGTTCTTTTTCAGGTGATATGTTAAAATAAATGGTGAAAATGATTTATTTATGTCACCATGGAGATTTAATATTTGGGTGTGTGTGTGTATATATATATATATATGTGTGCGCGTGTGAAAAGTATATATATATATATATATATATATATATATATATATATGCAATTTGTTATAGATAGATATTATATTATTTATATATTATATATGCGTGATGTCTGACGATTGCAAGAGTGTGAAACCCATGGTTACAAACTCCACCTATCTATATGAATATATATATAAAAATTATATTTTAGAATGTGTCCAAACTACAATTTACTACAAGAGTGTACATTTTGATTTGACATTAAAAGAACAATGTCTCATGAGGTAGAAAATGTTATTTTCTCCGTTCCTTATTCATTTGGATATAAAATAAAATAACAGAGGTAAGTTTACATCTTGGGAGTTTCATGCATATAACAATTGTCAGTCATAAAAGAAAAATTTCGGAACTTAACACCTTTATAGGCTACTGGCAAGATGATAGAGTAATCCATTTTCATGGGGTAAAAATAAATGGAGATAAAAATAAAATAAAAATAAAAACCAAAGGTAAACAGAAAAAATATAAATAAAATAATAATATCTTTTTATTTTGTTCCATTTACCTTTATTATATTTTTTATCCATTTATTCTTATCACCTGAAAAGACTCCATCATTATCTTGCCAGTAGCGTATCAATAAAAGGTGTATGGCTGGAAAGTTTTCATTTGTGTCTGTCTATTGCTAAGTATACGAAATGGATATCCGAGTGAATAACGAACAAAGAAAAAATTAACAATGTTCAAAACATTAATTTGAAACTCAAATGTAAAATAGTGCTCAATGTAAAATAGAGCTATGAATATTTATTATAAATTATAGTTTAGAACATGTTCAAATTACAATCTCCTACAAAGTGTACATTTTGTTTCGGCATTGAAAGGACAATGTCTCATCAGGTAGTGTGAAAAGATGGAAAATTCCTTACCTTATATTGGTGAATTTTGTGTGAGAGGTAAGTGGGGTAGAAAATGGGAAAATCAGAGTTGTAAGTTAGAATTTAAATGAAAAGAGAGAAGAGGTAGAAGAGAGAGGTGATTAATGGATGTGTTGAAAATTTTATAGACAGATTTAACAGAAGAAGATAAGGCATTGTTCTTTACAGCCTTTATGGCCAGTCCTTTGGGTTTAACAAAGAGAAAAAAATAAGGAAATGTATATGGGGTGGGGGGGAGTAGGAGAGGATGCGTTAAAAAGGTATTTGATTTTTGGTAAACATATCTGTATTAGTGAAGTATACGACTACAAATATTTTCGTATTTAAATTTAGTTTTTATAACAAATATATTTTTTTTTAATTTAACCTTAATTTAAAATTTAGGAAATCTCTTTTTCATATAAAACTTTATGAAATGAAACAATATGAAATGGATGGATGGATGGATAGATAGATAGATAGATAGATAGATAGATATGAGGGCATGCTGTAAGTTCTTGACCCAATCAAGAAAACTAGAAAAAAAAAATGCACTGATGTTGGGTTAGGTTTGGGACTAAGCTGATAAGTTTTCAACATACCATGCAAAACAAAGTCACTTAGTAGATTTATTTGAACTAAAGGGCTACTTATATTCATTCTGAAATTGTTCATTTTCCATTTTAACAGAAACAGAATATAAGAAAATGCAAGAAAGATATAGGTAAATATTTAAATATAAAAGATATATAGGTAAATATTTGTACTTATTTCTTTTAAAATTTTGTAACACATGCTTATAACAGAAATACAACCATCATACCTCACTTGCTGTTAACAACAGGGAAGGAGGGGGGATAGTTATTAACTGTATATATAACTTCGGGATGCGTGTAATAATGTGGTAGAATTTGTTGCATTCAATTACATACAAACACCCTAGGGAAAGGTATTCATCTGTATCTTTCCTCCAGCTATGGGTTAAATAGCAGGACATATTGGGGAGGGGTCTATAGCTTTGGTTGGCAACCAGTCTACCACAGAAAGTAATGGCAACCTTACTGCAGGAAAATCATGCCCAGTATGTTATGTCTTTTGAAGCATGATCACCCAAGCGTGTATAACGTATGACACTTAACGGACTGATATCACTTAGAGAATATATTTTGTATAGTGTTTTTATTTAGAATTTTTTTTTTTTTAACAATTTTGAATATATGATAGTAGGCTAATCTTGTTAGACAATTTACAAGTATAAGGAGTTCAATTCTCATTGGGTATCTATCACTTATCTATACTGTAACAAATTAAAGTATGTCTACATTATATATAATATCAAATATTGAATAAATACAGTTGAATAATTTATCTATATATTTATTGTTCCTTGTCAATGGCATGATTTTAAGTTTCATGCCTTATGCAATAATCAGGTGCATATTACAAACTGACAGTTTAATAGATTTGAATTTAAGTTCACTTGATGTTCATGGGAGTTAAATCTTATAAAGTAAAGTTACTGCTTTTTAATAAGTAAAAATTTAAATATACTTAAAACTATATGTAAATAAAAAATAAATTATAAAATTAAAAAGTATTAAAATAGAGGGAGATGAAATCAAAGGGGTGTAATTCATAATTATTAATGGTAATATTTGTGGGGAAAAGAAAGAAAGAAAGAAAGAAAGAGGGCAGTAAGGGAGCGAAGAAGAAAGAGGGCAGTAAGGGAGCGAGGAAGAAAGAGAAAGAAAGAGGGCAGTAAGGGAGCGAAGAAGAAAGAGGGCAGTAAGGGAGCGAGGAAGAAAGTGGGCAGTAAGGGAGCGAGGAAGAAAGTGGGCAGTAAGGGAGCGAGGAAGAAAGAGAAAGAAAGAGGGCAGTAAGGGAGCGAAGAAGAAAGAGGGCAGTAAGGGAGCGAGGAAGAAATAGAAAGAAAGAGGGCAGTAAGGGAGTGAGGAAGAAAGAGAAAGAAAGAGGGCAGTAAGGGAGCGAGGAAGAAATAGAAAGAAAGAAGAAATCATATAAAAGAATCTGTATTAGCTGAGGTCTGAGCATTTAAATAGATTTTTTTTTTTCTGTAGTAGCATGTGTTCATTAAATCACTTTTTTTGTTAAGTAGATTAAGGTTATTTATATGATTTAAGATGACATATTTTTCCAGAAGGTACAAGTTACATTTTTTTTTTTATTATAATTGTGTCGCCCAAGCAAGGCATTTTACTGCCACTGTTGAGCAGGAAATTACATGAGGTGAGTTATGAGAAACAGTGACAGGTTACAAGGAGTGTCAGGAAGAGGGTAGAAGAAGGATGAGAATACTGATGAGAGTGGAGTGGACGAAGAAAGGAGCATGAGAGTGAGAGAGGATGCAAGTTAGTGAGACAGGAGATGCCTATTGACTTTACATTTGAATTCTTGAAGATTGTAGCTGTCAGGAAGGCAAGTACACGGAAGGGAAATTCACAGGCAGAAACTGCGAGAAGAGAAGCTGCTAGAGTTGAATTTGCATATACAATTTATTGGTTTCACAGTAAAAAAGTGGGACCTAGTTGTTAATCTTGTGGCTTGAGTAAATTCGTGTATAGGGGGCATCAGTGATCTAAGTTCATTGGAGCAGAAGTCGTGAAAGTATTTGTAGAAGAGACACAGAGAAGCCACATTGCGCAGGTGAGAAAGTGACTGTATCTGAGCTGCTAAGTCAGAATCTATCACATTACAGATTCTTTGTTGGATTTTGTCAAGGACCCCTAGGTGGATAGCAGGAGCACATGACCAGATATGGCAGCAGTATTCAATGTATGAGCAGATGGTAGATTTGTATATGTGTTTCAGATGGGAAAAACTTCCTGGCCCTGCACAGAACTGACCTTCTACCTCCTTTTCTAGCGTGAGATTTGGATTTAGTAACACTATTCTAGTTTGAGTAATTTTTATATATAAATATGCATAAGAGAAAAAGAAAGAATTTTTTGTAATTAGTTGGAATGAGCATAGACGGCTAACGAGTGCAAGTAACAATATTAATATAAAGCAGTTGTAAAAATAAAATCAAGGAAACCTGCTCCTCTGAAAAACCTTGCAAGATGAGTGACATCAACAGATTAAAGGAAACAAAGTTTTATACTTTTTCCTTTGGTAAGACTAAAAATGGGGACAGGCAAATTATGAATTGTGCATCTTGTATTCAGCTGCAGAGGCAGAAACATGAAGATTCCACAAGAAACATCTTCATCAATAATTCTGTGATACTGGAAAGCAATAACAAACATTCAAACAGGTTTTATTGAAACAGACACAAAAGTTTAGTGAGTTTAATTTTTTGATATATCCATTTTTGCAGTTTACACGTAAAGTTCACCTGGATATTTCATCAACAGCCTATATATAAACTGGAAAAATTAAATAAATTAAAACAAAAATTTTTGGCTTATCTCTCTCTCTCTATCTAGAGAGAGAGAGAGAGATAGATAGAGAGAGAGAGAGATAGATAGATAGATAAGGAAAACTCAACATATCATCAAAACTGGTCAAAACTTATAATTTATTTTGATGAGCTAATATGCTTATCTACTCAGCCTACGATTTTGTTTGGTTTAAATTTCCTCAGAAAATTAAAAAAATCTTTCAATGAAAGGGGAATTCAAGTAATATAACCCAGAACAGAAATCTTTAGTCTTAACTTGTAAGGGTGGCAAAGGTTAGGGGAGAAAGATTTTATTTGACAGAATGAATAGCCATAAGCTAAGTACCCATCCACTCCCACCAATGTGCACACAAATACATATACACATACATATATACATGTGTATGTATATATATATATATATATATATATATATATATATATAGTAATAGAATAAGTAAAGGACAAGTAAAAAAAAAGTATCTTTAATCTGGCATGTTTCACTTTAGCAAGCTTTTTCAGAGATTCTTTATAGACAAAAGATTTACAAATCTAAGAGATATTATATTGATTGAGGGATAGTTTCATTGGTGTGATAAAGGAATGAATGAATATTAATTATAACACATTCATATATACCTACAAATATCTCATGGATATATACACTCCAGTATTTACACACCCACATACCCACCTATGAAAACCAGATATACACACATATGCACAAAAATAAAAACACATATACACACAAAAATGAGCTACATGCAATTTATATATATCTATATACATATAATCTACTGCATACACACATATGCACAAAAATAAAAACAGATATACACACAAAAATGAGCTACATGCAATTTATATATATCTATATACATATAATCTACAGCATACACACATATGCACAAAAATAAAAACACATATACAGACAAAAATGAGCTACATGCAATTTATATATATCTATATATATATATATATATATATATAATCTACTGCATACACACATATACACAAAAACAAAAATGAGCTACATGCAATTTATATATATCTATATATATATATATATATATAATCTACTGCATAGAGACCTATATTTTACACACACACTTTTTCTTTTAGATCCTGAAGCATAAATACTAATCCCCCATCTTCACGGCTTTATTTACCAGTGGATTAAAATAGCAAGGATGGTATTTATACACCATTAAGCCAAAATACTGGGCATTAAAGATTTGAAATGGTTATAAATAGAAGAATTCTGTGACTAAAATAGAAATCTCCCCTGGTAAATAAATATTAGTAGTTTGGTCAATGGGATATAGGAAAAGAGTAATAATGCCTGCTGAGAAAGGGAGGAGGGGGGGAGAGAAATGACACCCTTCAATATCTTTGGAGTTTTGAAAAGAAATTCTGAAGGAACAGTTAGCTGGGTTATGGACACACACAATATATTTCTTAAAAAAAAATGAGCATATATGATAGAAAAATTCCAAAAACTTAATAAAACAAAGATTTATCACCAAAATCTTTGTTGTTATGATTAAGAAGATTTTTTGACTTATTTTTTTCTTTTTCATTCTTTTTAGAACCTTTGAAATTTGTTAAAAATTTTGTTTTCCTATGTCAGCAAGTAACCACAAACTAGTATCAAAAGTTTTAGCATCTTTTTGCAGTTGAAAACACTATTTGGAAATTCTTAAAAAAAAAGATAATTGACAAAGATAATTTATATATATATATATATATATATATATATATATAAATTGTGTGTATTTTGGCAGCATTTTTTCATTAATGCAGGTTTCATTGAATAATATAGACAAGTTTTGTCTATTAATTTTGTGTAGGATCCGTTCATACCATCTGATATACTTGATGGTGGTATCGTTGAAAGACAACAAAAAAAATCACAGTAATTGTTGATTTTTTTATCGGGTCTAAGCTTTCGGCTCACATAAGCCATTATCAAAGAGTAAATATTAACACACAGTAAACATAGAACATTTAAGTTATTAACAATAAAAAGAATTAAATTGAAAATATAAGTCCATCCCTACCGTGGCGGATGGCTGAAGACAGTGACAAAATAGACAAAACTTGTCTATATTATTCAATGAAACCTGCATTAATATATATATATATATATATATATATATATATATATTATAAATCATATTTTAGAACATGCACATAATTTTTTTTATATATATCCACTACAAATCGTACATTTGTTTCGACCAAAGGATATAGTCTCGTCGCAAGATAATAAAAACTTACATTCTAACTGCAAATGTTAAATCTGTCTAGAAATCAAAGACTGTCATTAATCAACCATTTTAACTACCCACACCACTTTCTTCAAACAATTAAATATTCACAGCTAGCACTGTTTTAAATTAATGTTTTGGACGTTATAAAAAATTCTTCATTCTGTATTCACTCGTGTATATATATATATATATATATATATATATATATATATATATATATATATTTTGATTGATTGATTGATTGTTTAATTACTTAGTTTCTGGTCATAATAAAGGTTAAACCAGTGCACATTTGTTTTTAAAAGTGTTTAATACTTTTGAATATTTTCCTATTTGTAAACGAGTTATTATGCGACCTAAGGTTTCTACCATGAGTGGTGTCTTCCGTCAATTTGCAATAACTATTATTATAACTATAACAATTATTGCAAATCACATGAAAACACCACTCATGGTAGAAACCTTTGTCATGTAATAACTTGTTTACAAATGGAAAATATATATATATGTGTCGAAACAAAATAGCTACTTTTGTAGTGATATTATAACATATTCAGGTTATAATTTCTGAATATATATAACACTTAACAGCCACTTATTTAATTTTATTAAATTTTATTGCAGCACTTAATGTTCATATTAGTTATAAGAGTATGTCCTTGGAGAATTTAAATCATTGAATTATTTTGGTCAAACAGGTCCTCTAGTTACAGAAAATCTGCTCTGAATCAGAAAATAAAAAATGAAAAAAAAAACTCTACCATTATTTAACTAAAAGGGCCTCTAATTGCTTTTATGTATAAAATATACGATGGACACTTATCTTCAGAAAAAAAGTTTTTGGGATGAATAATGAATTTTTACAACAATTGTTTACATTTTTTTTTTAGAATTTTAATTAGAATAACATCTAAATTTTAAAGTAACTTGGTTTTAATTGTTAGCTGTCAAGTGATATTGTTAATAACACTTTATTTACTAATCATAAAATGTAAAAACAATTAAAAACTTTCAATATTTTAAAAAGAATTCTTAGTTTACTTTGTGTGTATAGACATGCCGATTTTTGTAAATACAAATGCCTAAACATGAAAATTATCAGAAAAATAGTATGGTAACTACAGTAAATAAAATTTGTTCAAATAAAATCTTTCCTCAAATTTGGAATAATAACAAAGCCTAATTTAGCAAAATTTTGTGTTTATGGAATATCAAATGAGATTGAAGTTCAGTATAAATTGCTTTTAATTAATACTGCATTGTATTTAATGTTTCCCTAAAATTTTCTTCTTGTTTTGTGATAAGGAGCCTAACTATTCTGGCGCTTGGATTAAATTTCAAGCTACTAAACTATTTGAAGTAACCTACTAGTCTGCAATGCACTAGTGGTGAGAGAATTCATGTAAATAACTGTTCGCAATTGTAGCTGTAGTGTACTATTACAGAGAGCGAGAGAGCACTGTAGTAGTTGAATGCCACATTTCTCTAGGGCATATGCGATGCTGGTTAGGATTATCACGACTAAGGATAACTGAAGAGAGTGACTTCAATAATGCTTGGCAATTATTTATATAGTAAATGACAGTTGAACAAGTACCACACTAAATAAGTAATGCAATGTAGAAAAAAAAAAAAAATATATATATATATATATATGACAAAGTGTAAAAACTTTTTCATGTAAACACATTTTGTCCTACAAGAAAATGTGTTTCCACTTTGTCATAGATTTCCTAAAATTATTAAGATATAAAAGTTTATATATCTTTTCTCCAGAGATTATATACAAGTGAACATTGACCTCAGTACCCACTTCTATATTTATAGATAAGTGCTCGATTTCAGGGATAAATTGTATTTAAATATAGTATACTCTTTATTTTTATTTATTTATATAAATATATATATATATATATATATAATCCTACGTTTATGGCACGACTTGGAGTTTCATGCATTATGAAATCATCAGGTGCATATTTTGGGAGTGTTGTATTCAAAATCATTAATGGTAAATGTATTTAATACAAGAGTTTTTTTTTGTTTTTAAATACACTGTAGCATATATATATATATATATATATATATATATAGTGATGTGCGTTGTGGTGCAATTGATATTGGCTCAGAACGAGAAATTTGAGAGCTGAGCTAGAATTACAGTTGAATTTATTAGATTCACTTATACACAAATATTCTTGGGAAAGGTATTAATCCATTTTCTCCTTCCAGCATGAGTTAAATAGCAGGACAAATTGGGTTCTACAGCCTTGGTTGGCAACCAGTCTACTGCAGAAAGAAATGGCAACCTATTAAAACCTTCTGGATACTCTCTTCCAACATACATTGAGCCAATATGGAAAAGTAGGTTCACAAAATTCATGAGAAAATATCTTATCGTGATGTGCAGTCTGCAACATTGTAGAAGAAGCAAATTCTTGTTTTATAAATATTCATAAAGTAGGTATAATAAAGTGTGTGTACAAACAGGAATTAAATTTGATATAACTCAAATATTGTAACTAACACAAAAACAATATATTGCGTATGGGTGTACAATGCATTATGTGACAATATGTGTATCTGCCCACAAACTTTAAATCTGTAAATTAGAGAGGAAAGACGGTTGGGAAGTAGCTTCATAGACAAATTGATTAGAAAATCTAAGATAAGTGAGCAAGTTGGCAAATAATACTTTTTTTGCTGTCTTATTTTTTTTATCCGGGGGAGTTTGTAGAGGGGGGGTTAAAGTAAAGGACCCTGGGGGGGGTCTCTTGCTCTGACTTTGCTTTTTGCTTACAAAGCTACAATCTGCTGGGAAAAAAAATACCCCCCCCCCACTCTGAGGATTATAAGATTTTAAAAAAGTGACAAAAAAGTCGTTACGTCTCAACAAAACGTTTTGCGGTGAGGGGGGTGGGTGCGATCTTTCACAAATAAGTCACATATGCATTTATGTTACGACAGGGTGAAGAAGAGGATAGGGGCCCGAGCGGATTAAAAAAAAAAAAAGAAAAAAAAAAAGAAAGAAAAAAACAACAAAGTCCATGTGATCATCCTTTAGGCATTTCTCACTCTCTCTCTCCTCCCATAAGTATGTTTCTGGGTCTCAGCTGATTATTATTAAACAAATAAAAAAAAGTAACAAGTTGGACCCAGCCATATTTTTCTATTCAATATAGACAACCATGAAAATGTTTATTGTTTTAAATTCAGAGCACCTAGTTTGTACTTTAGATAATAAAAAGGACTTTAATAACTATAAATTATTATTAAGGATTGTCAAGCAAGTTTAGTTAAAAATTTAGTATTTCGCAATATGGTTCATTTATTTTTAAGGATGGTGAACATTTTGTTTCTAGACGGAAATAAGTTTTATTATTTCAAAAATAACATTTTTTCTCTAAAACATTTTTCATAGTTAAGAGGCAAAAATGTCAAAACAAAGCAGTTGGCACATTTACAAAAAAAAAAAAAACTTGCCAAGTTGAAGTGAAATATGGTGGCTTTTTTTAGTTTTACTGCAATTAATGTAATTAACACTTTTTTACCATGCCTCATACAACGATTAAGCATTACTGAACATATCTGAAAGCGCTGGATAAGATTTAAAAACAAAGAAAAATTGTTGAAAAGTTACTGAAATTGAATAATTAGAAAAAAAAAGTAACGACAGTCGCAATGCTGACTATATACTCGAATTAGTATTTTTACTTAGTGACACTGATTTACCGTAAGTAGTACAGAAAAAAAAAAAAGCTAAGTAAAAATTCCGGTTTTAAACTTCTTCGTATGTAGATATGATGACCGTTTCGATTTAAGTTTCGAATATAATTTTCAAAGATGATTAATTAAACTAGGATGTTTTTCAAACTAAACATCTGGAAGTGTTATTTAAAATAATAATTATATTTTTAAAGTTTAAAGAATTACTAAAATAAAAATAGAAATTCATCATAATTGCTTTTTGTTTCGTCGATGAATTGAAAAACAATTTTTTTTTTTACAAAAACGTGTTCGCTCGAAGCAAATACTTAACTAACAAAACAATAATACTTATTTACGAAAACATAATACATTTTTTAAAAGTTTTACTTACTTAAAATAAAATTTTTAGTGGTAAAAATCTTTTTGAAGAACAGTTTTTTTTTTTTTTACAGTACCAATGGCCGATTTGTTGGTTGTTAATGAAAGAAAAAAAGAGTAAGAATTTCTTTAGATTTTTAAAAATAAATCACAATTAACAAGAAAGGAGTGCAATGCTGTCATCATCACATTAGGAAAGAAGTTGTAGATATTTTTCAAGTTTGTTTTTTCTGATTCTTTTCTTTTTGTAAATAAAATAAAGAACAAATATAGTCAACTTGCACATGAGCTGCTGTTGTATGAAATTAAATGGTGAAGTCTGAGTTTCGAATCTGGTAAAAGGCATTTACAGATTAGAACAGAAAACGTATTTCTTTTTAAATCTTTAGTTTGTTTGTTTTTTTTTTTTTTTGTAAAGAAAAAGGAAATGCTTGGCTCTTCGAAAATAATTTAAGAGTCCCTATGATTTTTTCGGAAGTACTGCAAATTTTAAAAATTATAGAAGAAAGCAGATACCGAATAAGTAGCATAAAAGGCACAGATAACGAAAATATAAAGAAAATATTTTTACAAGAAACCGAGTCTTCCATAAAACAACAAAACATCAGTTGGATCCTTTTTTTTAACAACTAACACAACACAAAGGAGACATCTATAGAAAGAGGAAAAAGGTCCCTAGTCATTGAATAACAAAACATTCATACATAAAATAAAAAGCGAGGAAAGCAATATGCAAAAAGAAAAAAAAAAGAAACTAAAGAAGAAAAAAACAAGCAGAAGACACTCGTCCTTCACCTGATTTTTAACTCAGCTTTTAGCAAGTCGTCATTCAACAGTGGAGGCAGCCATGTTAGGCAGGGCCGGTAAAAAATAACCAACGCTTTGTGATTGGTTGTAAATTCTGTGACAGGGCAAACACGCATCAAACATAGATGAGTAAAACTATGACGCAGAATAGAGTTCAATCCCTGACCTAGGACATGCTCCAAAGACAAAAAAAAAAAAAAAAAAATTAACTATTAAATTATATATCTTACTTAAAGCGGACCTGTACGACCGGCACCCCCCCGCCTGTAATTTTTTGCTTTTTCATTTTTATTTTATTTTCCAAAACTTGTTAAATTCTTCTTAATGGCAACTTCTTCGGAAACCCCAAGAAATAGTAGAGCTTTTTTACTCAACCCCAAAGTGAGTATTTTCAATAAGGGGTTCGATTTTACTAGAACGTTGTATGAGAAACTGAGCATCCTCTAAATATCTTTAAAATATTGAAATTTTTCCAAATTTTTTTGCTAATCTGAAACTTTTAGGGGTCTAATCGATAAGAATGCTCCGAAAAAAGTAAAAAAAAAAAATGAAAAGCAAAAATATTACTGGGGGCGGGGGTGCCGGTTGTACAGGTCCGCCCTTATAGTTCCACGACGGAGTGTTGAAAACTTCTCAGACGACCAACAAATTTTTCCAAAAAGAATCTCTTGTATTCTATGAACTCAGTTGAATCGGACACAGGGCAGTAGTTATGGAGCACACCGATTCAAACTTGACAACTTTGACATTGAAGAAAAGCTTGCTAACTCATGTGTTCTCATAGGTGCACTTTATTGATTAGCTAGGGTCGTCAACTTCCTTTAAAACTAAATAGGAGAGGAAAAACTGTAGAAAAAAATTCCCAACCTGGGGTCCGCAGACTCACTAAGGTGCAGGTTTTCTACCATGAGTCCATAGACCCTACCAAAAAAAAAATTTAATTTAATTCAGTTTCATATTTTTTTGAGCAATAGAAATTAATATGTAACAGATTATCGTTCAAAAATTTAATAAGGTCTGTGCTAAAAATAGTTCACTTCGAATTTTATGGTCAGTTCTATTTCTCTAAATAGTTCAGTCAGTTAGAATAGTGCTGATTAGGTGATAAGCAAAAAAAAAAAAAAAAAATATTAATCATAAATAGCAAAACTTTACGACAATTTGTCGACCACTAATATATATATTTTTTAATTTGAATTTTTTTTCTGTACGTAAACAAATTTTTGTACATTTTTATATATAAAGATTATTTAAATTTAAACTAGGTAAAAAAATAAATTCTGACTATCCTAAAAAGAAGAAAGAAAAAACGACTTACCTTTTACGCTGAAGTGATATAAAAGTTTTTTTTTTTTTAAATCAAAGGCTCTATCGAACGGTTTTCTTCAGTTTAACAGTGAAATTTCGGCGAAGTCTTCTCTTAAATGACAATTCCAATATCCAATAATCTTTCTTTTTTTACCACTCTTTGATTCGATAGCATTATATCTCTCCACCCACCCTTTAAATGATTTATCCTTTCTTTCACTGTCAATTCATTCTTTTTCTCACTTCTACGTAACTGCCCACAAAAATGTAAACAAAGATATAAAACAATAAATCAAACAAAGGACTGTTTTTACTAATTACTTTATGAACTTCTCGCATAGTTATGAAACCTTTGGTCCCAAGCTTTTTCATAAATATTGGGTTTTACTGTAAAAAAAGGTAAAGTTAAAAAAGGGGACAAATATAGACAAATGTAGTTATAAAAGGGAACAAATGTAGGGGATGAAAGATTTTTATTTTTTACCAGCTTTGATTTTAACGTTCTTTTTTTCTTTTCTTTTTTCTTTTTCTTTTTTCTTTTTCTTTTTCTTTTTTTTTTTCAACTATTTTCCATTGTATTTGAATTTTTAGTTTTAATTATTTTTTACAAAATATTTTTATTAGAATTTTTCTTAACTTGTGGTGATACCGAGCAAAGCGAGGGACCGGATGTTTGCCCTCAGAGATCCAGAAAGCAAATGACCAAAACAGGTCTTTGAGCACCCGGCTCCACGCATATGTTCCGGCAGAAAACCAAAAATTAATTAAATATCAAATTCCCGTTCGCGAGCCAACGCGAATTTTATTTGTCGTCCAATGGGAAGCCCAGAATTAAATAGGGTGTGAATTCCCAAATGACCTGCTGGGACCCCCAAAAACGAAATAAGAAGCCGACACAGAAAAGCATCGCCAGTTGAGAAAGTACGAGCGTAATTAGCACGTCCCTTGACCTCGTCTAGCGATCCACTATGCCCGCCTCGCCTTTCCCTCTCACCTTCTTCTTCGCTGTCCCCTGAGCTACTTATCCGATCTACGGAGCGGAGACATCAAAGACATTCCTAACTGACAAACGCTCCCACATACATACGCACGAACTCTCTTTTCGGCATTTACTGCTATAAACATTTTAACGTCCTTTGAACCCATCCTAAATACATTACTTTATTTGTAAAAAAAACAAAAAAACCTTAATTGATATCTGTGTATATATAAATGTTATTTCTATACTCAATTTGATTTTCTTGTTTTATAACCCCTTTTATAACTTATAGTGGGCTATCTACTAACGAGGCCAAATTCAGTTAATCTGTGTCAACACACAACTACGTTTCACTAGAACGGATAACCCACTATAAACTTGATGCAACAACTGCAAAAGAAAAAATATCCTATGAAATTTATGTTACAATCTTAGTTTTATTAAGAAATTAATTAAAATCAACCTTCTTCTTCACTTTTACAAAAATTCACAATGACGTGTGAAATCCTGGTTTTCCCAATTAGAAAAAGGATTGACCATCTGCTTAATGAAAAAGTCGAAACCAGATTTCTCAAGTAGGTGTTAAAATTATTTTTGACCAATAGGAGCAACTTGTAAGACTTGGAAGAACTTGGCGATCTAGTGCGAAATTCAGAAGGACATATAAATTTCTTCGCAGCGTCAGAGACTCAGATGGGAGCCGAGAGACGAAAGAACTAAAATGTAACGTCAACTCCAAATCGACCCGGAGATAAGGTCATATCGCACCTTGTTCTCTTTCTTCTTATATCTTTCAACAATTACTACTACGAGCAGTTTCTTCAACTCCCGATACCCTTAACTCAATTTTATCATTGAACACGAACTCTACCCTTAACTTCTTATTAATGTTTCTAATTGTAGATTAACTCCTACAACTTATGTTATTCCTCTTTTTTATAAATTTCTATTTTAACATTCAAAATGTATATTTTATTATTCCACTCTTCTACACTGATCCACACATTCCAACCTGCCGACAAACAACCTTCTGATGAAAACCTTCTGATGAAAACCTTCTGATAATAATTCTGATGATGATAATTCTGCATCTAAAACTTGTAAACTGTAGGGAGTTCGGTTAAGTCTGGCACAAGGCCGAATCAAAGAAACATTAACCAGTTCCCTACGCTACAGAATATTTTGATTATTGGAAATATTAAATTTAATCTATTAGCTTGAAATTAAAACTAAAATAAAAGCTTTAAGAAAGATTTTTCAAAATTATTCCAAATCTTAGGTGTCACATATTTTTAGGTGTCTATGTTGCATGCGGTGATGTCTATGTTACAGATTTTGTTGTATTAACAAACGTTTATTTAAGAAGGTATATCTGCATTGATAAAAAGAAAATATCAGCTTTTTTCCGAGGATTTCAAAACGTTTAAGCATATTACTGTGCTGCTCTGGACAAAATGCCGAAAAGCATCTTGCTTTAAGACAGCCAGTTTAAACTCAAATTCGCAAGAACACACAGAAGAATTTCAGTTTAAACTGGCTGTCTTAAATCAAGATGCTTTTCGGCATTTTGTCCAGGGCAGCACAGTAAAAAATCAAAGTTCAATGAAACAGCGGAGAGGCGAATAGTGCGTGTGGATACAGGGACCAACATGGAGAATCTGAAGATCCCGCCAAAGGACAATCTTGCTCACGTGGCCTTATCACGTTGCCGAGAGTGGATAAAAAGTGGTAGGGCGTGATAAAGGACAGGAAATTAAAACAAAAGGAAGCATAATCTATGTTAGAAAGCACAATAATGAAAGAGAAGGGAGAACAAATAAAATAGAATAAAAAACAGTAACAAGAAAGACGTCGCAGTGAGACGAGAGGTAGAAAGATAATAATAATAAAAAAAAAACGGTGTCCGAATGAATTTGTCCTTGCTGACGGAAGGTCCGAGTTACAAACGTGACAATTACATATTTGATAACTCCGCAAAAAACACGCCGAGGAATTCTTATAACTACATAATGGTGACCACCCGACGCGAAGAACACACAAATGAACTTTCTGCTCACTACAAGATGTTGACCAAAGCAAATCCCATTGCGTTTGAATAACTCCGTTGTCAAATTATACGTTGATACATTATCAGCCTGTAATGAAAATTAGGGAATTTCAGTGAACCCTATTCAACTGATAAGCCAAGTACCTTGAAATGTATCTTTTATTTATGATGAATACATATGTCTAAATTTTATTTAGAGAAACAAACTCTCTTAATTTGTTTGAAGCATTTTGGAAATTCATGTGTCTGAATAACACCGATATTAAATTATACGCTGATACATTATCAACCTCTAATGAGAACAGCGGGATTTCAAGGAAATGTATTTATATCTGTTATGGTAACTTACCCATATGACACATGAACTTTTCCAAACTATATAAAAGCAGCAGTTCTGCTTTGCAGAGAGTGAGAGCGGAATCTATTCGAGTAGATAACTGTGACAGCCGAACCAAGAGTCACGCTAATAATCTCTTATTGGTATATGTTTGTACTACTGTCTTTGTAATATATTTGTTTGACTCTATTCTGTCTTTGTGTCTTTATTTCTGGCCCCTAACCAGGCCACAACAACTGGGCGATGAAGATTCTTAAGGACCCTTGAGGACCCCAAAAGATCTGCGTGAAAATTGTCAATATTGGTTCAACATTGCACGCACAGAATTCTATTTTTTCTTTACAGTTTGTTCTACTCAACAGTACTTGGAAATCCAGAAAAAGAAACCGAACGAAAAAACAAAACAAAACAAAAAAAAAAGGCGTGTAACTAACTTACCCTGAACTTGAACGCGAGCCACTAAACTACGAGAATTAATGTTTTTTCGAGAAAAGAGCGCTCGTGAATCTGAGTGAGTAAAAAATTAAAGTTATTCACTTTTAATTAATTGTTATTTCGTTAGTGAGTGCGTAATAAACTAAAGTTATTTTTTTTTTGTTATTCAAAGAAAAGAAAAGATTTCATTTGAATTTAATCTGTATTCGGGTAATCCAATAAACAAAAAAAAAGACATGGAAGTGCGTGAATTTAACAAGAAAGAATTGTGAAGTTTACTCTGCGCGTTGTGGCACAGTGGATATCGACTCGGAACGAGAAATCGGGGAGCCGATTCCAGCTGAATTCATTGTATTCACTTACGCGCAAATACCCTTCAGAAAGGTATTAATCCGACCATTCCTTCCAGTTATGGGTTAAATAGCAGGACAGATTGGGTTCTATAGCTTTGGTCGGCAACCAGTCTACCACAGAAAGCAATGGCAACCTACTGCGGGATAATCTTCTGCCCAGTCAGTCATGTCTCTTTCGAGACATGATCACCCAAGCGTGTATCACGTATGGCACTTAACTGACTGACTGACTCTGCGTTCGCTTTGGTCGTGAATAAGCACTGCGACGATTTCAACTGTCAGAATTGAGTGCAAATAATCTCAAGTATCTGGTATTTGTTCAGGGACTCCTTTCAGTTAAAAAAGCTGAAATTAGACATAGAGTTCGAAATAAATTGGAAAATGAGCCAAACCTTACTCTCCAACAAATAACGGAGGACTCTCAGAGATTCTGACACTTGGAAAAATTTAGAAAACCAATCTTGCTAAGAACTGATAAAATGACCAGGTTCGTGACAGGGGAAAAAATCAAGTTACGGGAGAACTTATTATGAATGTAACCTTTCAAGAAAGGACGTTAAAACCAAAGACATTCGTATTAAAAAATTCAGGAAATTTATTTGGCACCGACTGGATGAAGAAATTTAAGTTGCGGGACATGCAAATTAATTCATTTTGCCAACAAATTAAAAACCTGACCACCAAGGCAAATAATTTAATAAAAGATTTAAAAGAAACTTTTACAGAAATTTTTTCTGGGGGCCTTGGTCGGTGTAATAAGATGATGGCAAAATTCGAGTTCAAAGATGACATCCAGCCAGTGTTTAAGAAAAAGCGGAATGTGTCTTTTGTCTCTTTACCACAAATAAACGAAGAACTCGACAGACTGGAAAGAACCAGTGTTTTGTCGAAAATTGTGTACAGTCAATGGGCTTCACCCACCGCCTATGTGACGAAGTCAAACGAGATGCCGGTTTGCACAGATTTCTCGACGGGGCTTAATGCAGTACTCAAAGACTATCATTACGCTTTACCTAGTCCGGATGAAATTTTCGCAAATCTAAATGGAGGAATTTTTTTTTCAAAAATCGACCTCAGCGACGCGTCTCTTCAAATACCGGTGGAAGAATGTTCTAAGTAGCTCTGTATCAGCATCCATCGTGGGTTGTACAAGTTCGAACGTCTACCGTTCGGGGTTAAAGTTTGCGCCGGAAATCTTTCAACAAGTGATGGACACTATGCTAAGCGACCTTGGCTTTGCGGTTGCCTATTTGGACGATATATTAATGATCAGTTAAAATGTAGAACAGCATAAGGAACATGTTCATAAAGTCTTCCCAAGAATTCAGGAGTACGGGTTCAAATTGAAAGAATCTAAATACGACATTTTTATGGCGAGGATTAAATACTTGGGGCACATTATCGGTAAAGAGAGCATAAGACCAGATTCAGGACGGGCTACAGCAATCAAGAACATCCCAGCCCCCGAAAATGTATCTACCTTGCAAAGTGTTATAATGAAACATCCTGCCATCCCCGAGAATGGAATGCTCTAGACTATAAAGTACAGTGACAGGCGGTAAGACAGCAACCGTCTTAGGCATTCGCCTGACGACGCTATGACACTGTCAGCGCTCTGTCTTCGGGTAGAGGGCGCTCTCTGCTTCCGAGCAGAGAGCACAAACCCAGTCGTGGTTCCGCCGAAGGGTAGAACCACGACTCGGTAAAAATAGACAGAGATTTTTTGGCCCGGCTATATGGCCGGGAATACCCACTATAAAATGACCATGTGTCACATCTGGCCTTGCGTGGGATGGCTAGTAAATACAACCGTCTTAGGCGAAGGCATTCTCTATTTAATAGTTTATTCCGTTCCTACTCGTTGATTGCTTATCTGTATCTTGTTAATTGTACAGTAGTACAATAAATCCGTTATATCGTATTCCTGTGTCGAATACCATTCTTCCACTAATCTTTACACTGATATTCCTTTCCGGGGTATATCACAAAGTTTTTTTTAAGATTGGCAAACTATTACCAGGTGCTTATACCGAATATACATGCTTACGGGCTTCGTTGAGCGAACTTTTGAAAAAAGACAAGAACTGGGAGTAGGCACCTGAATGCCAAGAAGCATTCGTCAAAATAAAGGAAGTCTTGACGTCGGACTTATTTCTAACCCATTATAACCCAGACTTGGACATTATAGTTGCCAGCGACGCCAGTTCGTATGGCATTGGAGCATGTATTATGCACAAAATGCCAGATGGAACTTACAAACCAATAGCTCATGCATCGAGAACACGTCTTCCCATTGAAAAGAATTGCTCGCAAATTGATAAGGAGTCGTTAGGGATTATTTTTGCTGTAACGATGTTTCACCGGGACATTCTTCATATTGCAGATGGACCATAAACCGTTACTGACAATATTTGGTTCTAAAAATGGTCTGCCTTTGCATACAGAAAATTGACTGCGGAGATGGCGGAAAATTATTTAAAATTATAACTTTAAAATGGAGTTCCTACCGATTAAAAAACTTTGTTATGCCGACGGACTGTCCAGAGTAATCCCAAACACAGAGAACCTTTTGAAGATACTGTAATTGCTTCTCTTCAAATAGAAGGAGAATTTAAAACTACATTATGCAACACAGTAATTGAACTTCCTGTAACTTTCGACCAGATAAAACAAGAAGCGCTAAACGCTGAGTTTATCAGGCAAAACAAAATTAAAACATTGAAAAAGATAAACAGACTTCAGATATTTTTTCTTTATGCGACGATGTACTGCTATATAGGGAGTGAGTCGTCATTTCCACAATACTACGATGAAGAACTGAAAGATTTTCATGCCAGTCACCCAGGGATTCAGTCAGTTAGTTAAGTGCCATACGTGATACACGCGTGGGCGATCATGTCTCGAAAGAGACATTACTGGCTGGGCCGAAGATTATCCCGCAGTAGGTTGCCATTGCTTTCTGCGGTAGACTGGTTGCCGACCAAGGCTATAGAACCCAATCTGTCCTATTATTTAACTCATAACTGGAAGGAAGAGGCGGATTAATACTTTTCCCAAGGGTATTTGCGCGTAAGTGACAAGGATGAAAAGCCTTATGCGCAGTTATGAATACTGGCCGAACATGGATAAGGATATCAAAAATATGGTAAAATCCTGTAATGGCTGTGCCTTGGCAGTTAATGCACTTCCAATGAAATATATTCCTTGTCCCAAAACGCACCGACCATGGTCTCGAATTCATGTAGATTTTGCAGGTCCGCTAGACGGATTCTACTATCTTATAGTAGTAGATAGTTTTTCTAAGTGGCCTGAAATTTTTAGATGTAGAAAGTGACAATCGATTTCCTACACGAACTGTTCCCCCGATTTGGGGTAGTCGATTGTTTAGTGTCAGACAATGGGACACAATTTACGTCCGGCAAATTTAAGGATTTTTGTGAAACCTTCTCGATCAATCATATCACGATTGCTCCATATCACCGAAGGCCCAACGGACAGGCCAAGCGCTTCGATGACACGCTAAAAAGAGCTCTGAAGAAAGCTAGGGGCACACCTACAGAAAAAGCCCTTCAGATGTGCAGAATCACGCCCAACGACAACACACCATCATCATTACCCCCAGCCGAAGTAATGTTTGCGCGTAAAATCAGGTCTGTGTTTGACAAGCTACTTCCCAAACAAGCAAAACTTAGACGAACAAACATGGTACCTACAAAACGCTCCCAACCCGGAGAGAAAGTTTTTTCCGGATGTTCCGGGATAATAAATGCTTCTGAGAAATGGGTACAAATGACAAAAAAGTAGGAAATATAGTCTATATAAGTAAAGGTCCCCAGTTCACTCACAAAACATTTAAACCACATCAGGCAATGTCTGTCAAACGATGCTGACAGCGGTTCTCCTGAAGAAAAAGTGATGGATGTCATTTACGATACTTTTGACATGCCAATTTCGCAAGCAGCCCAGGGACTGCGCCGTTTACGGAAGAAAAGAAAAATGACGAACTTTCTCGTCGTAAATCCAAAAAGAAAAAAATGTAAAGACTCCTGCGGAGTTGACACTTAGGAGTGGGTGTTATGTTGACTTAGAATGAGAGTGGAATTTATTCTAGCAGATAACTCTGACAGCCGGACTAACAGTCACGCTAATAATCTCTCATTGGTATATGTTTGTACTACTGTATTTGTAATATATTTGTTTAACTCTATTCAGTCTGTGTGTCTGTATTTCTGGCCCCTAACGAGGCTACAACAATATCCGAAGTTAAGTACCTCAATATATATATATATATATATATATATATATATATGTTATTCATGTTGAATACAACCGCATAACCTAATATGAAACCAACTCTGTCAATTTGTTTTACGCTTTTGAAATACTACTTCGTGTCCGACCATTTCATATGTACATTTTCTCTTCTTGACTATTCATTGAAGCTGAGTCTCATGCATTAGAATAACTCTGGTGTCAAATCAGATGCTGATACATTATCAACCTCTAATGAGAGCAGCAGAATTTCAGTGAGCTCTATTCAACATCGAAACTACTAACCTTTTAATATTTGATTACTTTTTATTTAATAAGCTCCTGACAACTCCAAATATTTAAATTTTTCAAGAAATTCCTTATTTTGTTTCGTTCTGAATAACACTTGTGTTACCTCATTATTATTCCTGCTTTACCACATTGATGACTTACGATGTGCGAAGAAACTAAACACGTATCTATTCTTACAGCTTTCACATAATTCAAGACATTTAATGACGAAATGGGCATGAATCAAGTACCCTGAGGCCAAAAAAATCAATAGAAACAGTATCTATCAAATCACCCATGTTCATGGAATCGAACGTGTTTGCTTGGTTTACAATTGTGGAAACACGTTTATGCTCACAAAACTGCAAAGTAAAACGAAAACTACTACTTGGAAAAGCAACAACATATACCACTACTATCGAGTTATCAGCTTATTCAAGTACTAAATTGAAATTCCAATGACCCCTATTATAATTCTTATAATTATTATAATTCTTCCTACCCCAAAATGAATCGATCACGTGATCGAGTTCGCTACATATTTCACGGTTTTCGGTCGATCAAGCAGAGAGAACTCAATCCAACATAATGTAGCAGAAATTGTCGACCGCCGATCGAGCACAACTCGCCCTGTGACCCGTATTCACACTCCCTCACCTTCTTGCATGCTGTTTTTTTAAAATCTTTCCTTCCTTTTTACCTACTCGCCATATACAAAAAGAAATAAAACAAGACATTACTATTACTTTGTTGATACACACAGCGTAAACATGGGCTTATCTTTATCTGTACAAATCACATTTCGCTAAAACGAACGAACTCTTAATTTTGGAAAATTCTTACTACACTTTCGTCTTAAGAACATTTTTTTTACAGTTAATAATTTAATACATACAATTTAATGTGATGCTGTTCGATAAATAAATTCTCATTTATTTATACAACGAGACAGTTTTATCTTTCCAACATTCTGATAATCTTAACTTATAGGGAGTTCGGTTATGTTTGGCACGAGGCTAAAGATGATCGAGCTCCCTACTTTATATTATTATTAAGAGAAAATGATCGAAGTATTTTTTAATTATTTAGATCTTTTATTCTTTTTTAACACATTCGAAATTTTGGTGGAAAATCTTGTTTTTTACGTCAGTGAGTGACCAAATTTTTACCCGAGTTTATTACTATGGAAAACTTAATATTACATAGCTCACTTTTTGCCGCTGAAAGACACATTATTTTGAAAGTTCTTGCAAAAATCATATAACTGTTCAATTTTAATGAAACTTTCAGGACTTAATCACAAATAAAGGAAATTATTTTTACCATTATTATTTTTAGAAAATCTTGGTAAAAATATATTTTTTACATTTGTTTCCCCACCCCATTAATTTTATGAAATTTCTAGAAATTCAATACTGCCGACGAACTTTGTTTTATTAGTTAAAAGCAGGACACCTTTACAAATCTGTCAAAAATGGACGTAAAAACTGATAATCTTTGAAAACTCTAAAAAAAATTGAGATTCTTATAAATATCATTTTTATTTGAAATACACAGGAGTATTTTACTTAGTGGAACTAGTAAATTTAATCATTTAGTTTTCAATTAAAGCTAAAATAAAAGCTTCAAGAAAGCCTTTTCATTTAAAAAAAATTCATTTTAAAACTTAGGTATCGAAAATGAGTGGAGATACCTAGATAATCATTATTAAAATTATTTTAAGAAAGTATTAATAATTGTAGAAAATTTAAATATAAAAATACAATTTTCATAATTTTTTTTATTTTGTATTTTCCTTGTGGTGGGCTTTTGTCCGCTTTTCATATTTTCAAATCTCGATAAGAACTTTTGAAACCCCCAAACAAAAAATAAATAAAAATAAATAAAAATAAAAATAAAAAAGACCCACTCCCCACACATCCCCGAAAAATCCTCCCAAAAACGATGCGACCTCTAATTTCGAAATTCCGACATAAGATTGTAAGTGCTACATTTTATTATTTCAAACGTTTATTGGGAATTTCCCAATTTTAATTGGTAACAATATCGTGACGCCAGCAAGAGGAAAAGAACACAACACAGATGAAAATGTTATAAAAACTTGTATTTACAGGAAAAGAGAGAAAAAGAAGAAAGGATAGTCTCTTGCAAACAGTCGGCTTTGTGGAACTTATCTTAAAGATGCGTCCTTTTAACAGTATATATTTCCTGTGTCATTATGGCTGGGTTGAAGAAATAGAGCCTTGACTTCTGTGCTTCAGTTGTTGTCAAATCCCCTCACGTATCCTGGGTCTAGATGACGGAGAAGAAGACGGGGACGTCTTGTCTAAAAAAGAGGAAGAGAGTTTTTAAAACCCGCTCACGTGAGGAGTTTGTTGAAAATCTAAAAATGGTAGCCCGTGATTGGTTGTTTTTCATCCAATCACGGGGCACCCAGTTGGCGACTCCGTAATAATTTCAAGACGTTATCATAATGGACAATCGTATTTGAAAATACCTATGGTATAGATGTGGTTGAGATAATACATGAGTAAAGGCTAGATTTTGTTGACTATACCACCATTTTTATTTCTGTTCACTCCATAAGGTTACATCTTTTGTTATATAAGAATGTTTATCATTTCTGTGCTTTTTGTATTTGTGTCGTTGATATGTTTCTTGTATAAGCCATTGTGCTATTCATGTGAATATTCATTATATATGTATTGCTGTGACCGTGTTATAAATAGTTTTTCTTACGGGATCCACTACCACGTTTCATCGATGACTGTACACACTCATCTTTCACTCTCTCCCCATCCCTCCTCCGCACGTACACCCACCTTTTACTCCTACACATTTCGAACTTAGACTCATCAGTCCACAACACTTTTGACCACTGTTCTGGTGTCCAGTTTTTGTGCTCTCTTCCCCATGCTAGTCTCTTCTTCTTATTGGCTAGCCGAAGCAAAGGCTTCCTGGCTGCCACTTGTCCAAAGAACCATTCTATTTTTTTTTTTTCGTATCACCCCAAGCAAGGCAGTAATGCCACTGATGTGCAGGGGGCTACATAATAGTGAAAAGATCGGAAAAGAGAAAGCCGGAAACCACATCCTAAACAGGGAACAAGGGACAAGCCTCTTAACCTGTTCAATAGACGTGGGTGGAGTGTGAACCGGGCGATAGTTTAGTCTATCTACTCCAATTGAAAAAACAAAAAAAAGTGAGAAGATTGGAAAAGAGAAAACCGGAAACCACATCCTAAACAGGAAACAAGGGATGAGCCTCTTCACCTGTTCAATAGATGTGGGTGGAGTGTGAACCGGGCGATAGTTTAGTCTATCTACTCCAATGATTTTTTTCATTTAGAATTATCCACTTGGCAATAAATACTAAAAATAGTATGAAATACATCATTAAAAAAACAAAAACAAACTGGGGTGGTTTAATAATTATGGCCGGAAGTGTATATTCGCGTAAATATAGCATCTTTGTTCATCCATGTCAGGTGGTTTCCGAGATTTTAATATATTTAAAAAATTACGAAAGAATTTTGATTCAGACTGAAGTTACTTGAAAAAAAGAAAAAGAAAAGCCATCTTCTTTTTGAAGTCTTAAGACTTTTAAGGTTAAATTATGGAGAAATAAAATTGGTCTTTTTTTTTTAAGTTGTGCTCCTTCCAAAACCATAAGTCTTTTGAGCGGAAAATTAAAATTAAAAAAGAAATATCGTATTTTTTCAAATAATTTTTTAGGTAATAATTTATATTTTTATCTTATTGTCCATGAAATTTGAAAATATTTGCATTATCATTTATATGTTTAATTAATAATTTCATTAATTGAAATTTCTCATATTTTTGAACATATCACGGAATAGTAGATTTAAGAGTAAAACCATTTAATCAAAATAAGGGTTATAGTTGAATTTGATAGAAATGATAACACACACACGTTTTAAGAAATATTTATTTTTTTGTTGTTTTATTACCCCAATGATGTTTAGCCATGATATATCTTTTGAGTCTGTGATGCCAATCCTGGAGCAGATGCTCATACACACTCAGAGCATCTTCGCACATCATTGGGTTGACCAGTTATCCTTGATAAAAACCTGTTAGATTCAAAACGTAAGTTTCATTCTTGTTTTTTATTTTAATAATTAAAACATTTTAGAACAAAATTGTCTTCATTTAAATTTAAGAATTAGAAAGAGACTATTTTGCCGTTCCCTGCACAATGACGACACATCAGTATTTTTTTAAACATAACTGCTATGACGTTATGAAGAAATTCTAAACTATTTATTCGTTTAAAAAAAAAAGAAGCCATTTACTTATTTGGTTATCTTCAAGATACGCAATCCAAAATGTTTCAGCTATTTTTTAAGGAATGCTCTCTTTATAGTAGCAGAAGGAGCCAGCCTCATATGCTCTTTTGATGTGCTTGTTTTTTTTGGGGGGGAAATTCTGAAATAATGTTTGATTTAATTTTCAATTAATCGCTAAAAAGTTTTCATTTTTAAATTTTATTATCAAAAAAAGAAGTTCGATGATATATATATATTTATTGAAAAATGCCCAAATTGATTTATTTTAAAACAAAATCAGTTAAGATTTCAGAAGAAAAACAAGTTTATTTCTCCGAAAAAAAAAAAAGCATATAAAAAGAGCGTACGAGACTGACTCTTGCTGCTAATTTGAAGGCTGTATTTGTAGCGTAGGGAGCTGGTTAATGTTTCTTTGATTCAGCCTTGTGTCATACATAACCGAACTCCCTACAGCTTACAAGTTTTATGTAGAATTATCATCATCAGAAGGTTTTTCATCATCAGAAGGTTGGTTGTTGGCAGGTTGGAATATGTGGAATTGTGTGGAATAGCGTAAAAAGAATAAAATATACATTTTGCATTTTAAAATAGAAATTTATTAAAGGGAAAGACTAACATAAGTTGTAGGAGTTAATGTTCAATTAGAAACATTAAGAGGTTAAGGGTAGAGTTCGTACAAAATGTTCGTAGTATTAATTGTTGAAAGAGATAAAAAGAAAAAGAAAGAGGACAATATCCTGGTCGCTTGAAGTTGCTGTTACATTTTAGATGTGTGTCTCTCTCTTTCGCTGCTCCCATCTGAGTCTCTGACGCTGCGAAGTCATTTTTATGTCCGTTTGAATTTCGCACTGGATCGCTAAGTCCTTTCAAGTCTTACAAGTCGATCCCATTGGTAAAAAAATCATTAAGCACCTACTTGCGAAATCTGGTTTCGGCTATTTCGTTAAGCACATGGTCAATCCTTTTTCTATTTGGGAAAACCAGGATTTCACATTGTTGTGAATTTTTGTAAAAGTGAAGAAGAAAGTTGATTTTAATTAATTTCTTATCCGCTACATATTCCTTAAAAAATACTGAAAAAGTCGGGGGGTGTATCATGAAGATGTGGTGAACACGAAATAAAAATAACTCTTTTCTTCATTGTTTTCAAATTCGCGAGCCTGTGCGAAAAATTTATTTTGACCAATAAGAAAAAAATGCTTGCAAAGACCAAGGCAAATTTCGTGATCCTGTATGAAATTTTTATTAACCAATGAAAAGAGAGCGATTTGCAAACTCACAGAAAAAAAAACAAGTTAAATTTACAATGACCCGTGTCATATTTCTTACCGCTTAAGGATAAGATTGCGTTCGGAGTCGATCACGTTTCTCGGTCGATCAGTCAGAGAGACGAGGAAGAGAGAACAGTCAACACAGTCACGAGATAACAAAAATTTAAGCCACTCGGATACAACTGTCCCAGCGACACACATTCGCACTCCCTTACCTTCTCGTGTGCTCTTTTCTTTATTTCTCGTTCTTCCTCTTCACCTACTCGCTGTCCACAACAGAAAAAGAGGAACAAAGACTTTACTACTTGTTTGTTGATACACACAGGGAAACATAAACTTATCTTTTTCTGTATAAATAACATTTCGCTAAAACCAACAAACTCTTAATTCGTTTGTGACATAGAAAGAGCGCCCCACTCCTCCATGTAAATCGATTAATTAACATTTCTAAAGGCCCGAGATGAAGGTATTAGTTGGATAACAGAGATCCCGGAGTAACGCCAGAGATAAGTTTTTCTTGCTTTTTTTTTTTAAATAATTATTTCTGGGGTTGCGTTATTAATTAATTAGGTAAAATAGTCCCAGAATGATTAACTGACAGGTTCATTAAGTAAAGTTTATTATCAATAGTGATTCCGTAAAAAGTATGGTAAATGGTGAATTGTATTCTGGGTGGTCTGAAAGACCAAAAACTGGCCAAGTTCGCAGACGAGATAAGTGGTTTTGGCAAAACTCAAGTGGGAATTGTCTGCGAAAAGACCACGGGGAACTCCAAATTTTGGAGATTAGGCGAACGTCCATAGTGGTCAAAGCGATTTCCATATTAAAATTAGTGGGCGGCGCCTAAACATTGTGGTTGTCAGGTACCCAAGAATCCGATCCAACTAAGCGACAGATAATGCCCATACGAATCTAACTCTGTCAACAAAGCCGAGAAGAGAAACTGCTATGTATCGGGAATAGACGAAGAATCACGAAACTACCTCCCTTAGACCAGTGAAGGCGCATTTTCTCTCTCTCTCTCTCCGTCAACTTTTCGACCCAGACGAATGAATCTCGTTAGAACACTTTTATTCTTGTAAATTCTTAAGCAGCGACATAAAGGCAGTAGTCTTGAAAGACTCTTTGTAGAGGAACTGGCAGTGTTGCTTATATATATATATATATATATATATATATATATATATATATATATATATCTTTGCGGTTGTGGCTGTGGCCGGAACCCTTTTCTTCACGAATGGTGATTTTCTTTCAGTGTAGACCCCAGCCACTTCGTCCTTTATCATCGGACCGCCCCGAAGGGCCCGGAAACTGCTATTCGGATAAAAAATTCACAACGTGACGAATGGCGGTGGTCTCTTCAGCTCACCGGGGAAACAGGACATAGAAAGCAGCGGCCGGGCTGGTGTCACGTTAGTGTTAAACCCCTTTCTCTTAGAACATTTCTACAGATTAATAATTTCATAAATACAAACTGATGTTCAATAAATAAATTTTTATTCACGTCGGCTCGCGAAAAGGAATTTGATATTTCTTTATATTTGGTTTTCTGCCGGAACATCTGCGTGGAACCGGATGCGCAAAGACCAGTTTTGGTCATTTGTTTTGAGGGCAAACATCCGGTCCCTGGTATTACCATACATCTTTACATGTTTTCTTACAGAAAACAAAATGCAAAGACGAGTATGGTGAATGTAGATCAGAACAAGGAGGGGAGGAACATAAAAAAAAAATGCGAATATAGTGGAGACAAATATAGAAATAAAAGTTGATGAGGAATTTCTTACGGAAATTAACGTTGTTAAACAAATTGAATGAGAAAATGATGACGAGCCAAAGGAAGAGAGATCCGATGCATGCGGTAAGGACAGGTATGAATATGACAGGTATGAATATGAAGAATGTTAGGGCGCCGCTCCTATTTGACTACAAATGGACTGTTCCCATTGCTATATATAGCAATGGTGGATTCTCTAAAAGAGAGTCACTAGACTGACAACTCTACGACACTGTCAGCTCTCTGCCTTCGGTAGAGGGCGCTCTCTGCTTCCGAGCAGAGAACACAAGCCCAGTCGTGGTTCCGCCGGAGGGCAGAACCACGACTCTGTAAAAATAGACAGACATATTTTTGGCCCGGCTATATGGCCGGGAACTCCCACTTTAAAATGACCATGTGTCACATCCGGCCTTTTGTGGGGAGGCTAGTGAATATAGTCACTAGACTAACGACTCTACGACACTGTCAGCTCTCTGCCTTCGGGTAGGGGGGCGCTCTCTGCTTCCGAGCAGAGAGCATTAACCTAGTCGTGGTTCCGCCGAAGGGTAGAGGCACGACTGGGCAAAAATAGACAGATTTTTTGGCCGGGCCATATAGCCCGGAAAGCCCAGATATAAACTGACCATGTGTCATTATGTTGCCCTTACTGGGAGGGACAGCTAAATAATGAGTCGTAGAGAGTCACTTGAGAGTCTCTAATGAGTTACTGAAGAGTCAGTGCTAGTCAGTGAAGAGTTAGTCACACTTCCGGTAGCGTACCGGAAGTAATCACGTATACACACGCCTTACGACGGATTGGACTCTTGTATCTTTCTATTGTAAATATTACTAATCACTTCTGTACATACTAACCGTCTTTCCGCGGAATACAACTTATATTCTGATTCTGTTGTTGAGTTATTCATTTATACTTGGCGGCATAACAAAGAAGGAACTGATGAAATTACTGGAAATAAATAAATAGTACAGGCAAACTCAGGGATTGCTGTGTATGAAGACACCGCATTTTGGCCACGAAATTGCTCGGGGCAGTTGCTTGTAGATCTTGTTACATTAGGGCCTGTTATGTGTTAAGTGTAACAAAAGGAAAAAAATGATTGACCAAAACTCAGAGATAAATCAAAGACAAATATTTAATTTACAAAACACACCAAATAAAATATTTACAAATATACAATTTTTGTTGCATTCACAACAAGAGACATAGAGTTTACTACTGGCAAGTGTTACGAGTAGAGAAGGGGAAGGTAAGGTGCCAAATATCTTTACCCAGTTAAGTTGGCGAAGAAGTTAAGTGCTAAACTTTTTGGAAATCCTTAAATGAGTATATAAAGAATAATTTTAAGTATGGTCAATGAAAGAGTCAAAAATATGTATTTGCCCATATAGTTTCATGATGTTACTCTTTCAAGTTTTAGTTGGTCGGCAATTTTTCTTACAGATTCTTTCGGCTGAATATAAATCCTTGAATCATAACCGTAGTTGAAAACATCAGGAAACCCTGGTAACAACTGACTACTCACTGCCCAAAACCTATTTTTATAGGGGCTAACACCTAATTTGCATATTTCTTGAACCTTTCGAATTCTCTAGATTTTACTGGAACAGTCTAGCATCTTTCAAACGCTCTATTTCAAATTTTCATTTTTTTACGACTACTTCATGAATCAAAGCTTTTTTGGAATAACACTGAGGACTCAATAGAATCCCTTACTACAACTTTTTAGACATTATTATTATTATTTTTATATTTAAATGCATCCTCGTAACAGGGTCTAAAATGTTTCAAAACCAAGATTAACCGTTTGCTCCGACTGTAAGACCTGGGGAAAAATAATCCGAGGAAAATGCTACAACACTGGTTTTACAAAACTATGAAGAATGGAAAGACCGTTTTGAGATCAGGGTTGCTGTACTCAAAGACGAACAAATCTCTTTAATGTTTCGGCTGTCGCATTTTCTTGAAAACAGAGCAACGCAAATCAAGTCTAGCAAGAAATCCAAAATTTCAAAAGTTCTGGAAGATCAATTAAAAAATGTCTGAACATGAAAATTGGTTTGACCAGCAAAGAACTTTTAAGGAATAGAAAATGTTGGAAATGACCATTAATAAAGTTAAAATCGCACAATGAAGGTAGTATTGAACGGACATGCCCCCCAATACTATCATACGAACGCTGGTGTCCCTCAAGGCTCTATTCTAGGTCCTATACTTTTCTTTATCTACATTAATGATCTCTCAGATGTAATAAGAACCCAAGTAGGCATATACGCTGACGACACTACGGTTTATTCTCGCATCGATCAAAAATCTGCTGAGGCTGACAAAGCAAACCTCGCTGCCGTATACTTTCCATTTAATTGCTTCCTCGACAACTACAATCTCCAAGAATTTAAATGTAAAGTCAATAGTCATTTCCTATCTCACTAACCTGCATCCTCTCTCTCATGCTCCTTTCTCCGTCCACTCCACTCTCATCAGAATTCTCATCCTTCTTTTACCCACTTCCCGACATCCCCTATCATCTGTCACTCTATCTCATAACTTTCCTCCTATGTAAACCCCTGCAAAACAGTGGCAGTAAAATGCCTTGCTTGAAGCGATATCATCATCATCATCATATATATATATATATATATATATATATATATATATATATATATATATATATATATATATATAAACCCTTGACAGTAAATGACAACAACGAACTATAAAAGAAAAACAGATTTGGAAACAAGTTTTAACACGGTTACTTGATTTCGTGAAGTTTCTGCCTTCAGAAGATGTATATAGTTCCGGTAAAGGTAACTTTGTTGAACTTGTTGAACTTATAAGAAAGTATGACCCAGTTTTGTGGTTGGTTGGTTTGTTTTTATGGCATATCAACCCGGCGGGTCATTTATTGCCAACTAAATTTTATTTATTTATTGCTGGTAATACCTTTTGCTTTTCAACAATTTATTTTTGTTTTTTATAAGTTCTGTGTCTAGTAATACTTTTTTCTTTTCGAGTATCAAGATTCATTGGGATTTGTTTTTAAGGGCAGGGTTCCCAAGTCCTACCCTGTTATTTAACCCATAACTGGAGGGAAGGAACGGATTAATACCTTTCCCAAGGGTAGCAGTGCTTAAGTGAATGCAGGGTATTCAACTGGAATTCGAAATCGGTGAGCCGATTTCTCATTGCGAGCTCACATCCACTGCACCACAACGCACCTCCGTCAATAAACGCTTACAACACCTGGTATTCCCAAGCGGTCACCCATCTAAGTATTGACCAGGCTCAACGTTGCTTAACTTTGGTGATCGAACGAGAACCGGTGTATTCAACGTGATACGACCGTAATTATATATATATATATATATATATATATATATATATATATATATATATATATATATATATATATATATATATATATATATATATATATATATATATATTCTAAACATACGCTGTTAAATATAAGAGACAATGAATGTCTATTATGTTTAATCATGAGCCGTTCTAAACGTCGTATTTTTGCTTTAATTTCAGTTGGAAATAAAGACAAAAATTCTCCAACAATTATTTATTGGTTTTCTTCTAAGCTTTCGGCTCACATGAGCCATCTTCAGAGAGGTTGTTTAAACTGAAATATTATAAAATCCACCATCACCGACGATATTATTTTGTGTTGACATAAAACTCCGCTTGGCAACGGCAATAGTTACCAAAATATGCATATATATATATATATTGCCATAGAGATTAACAATTCAGAAAAACAGATTTTCGGTGGCAATAAACCAAACAACAAGTACAGAATCGAATAAACTGGTTCAATACCTTTGTACTTAGTTGGTTGATTGGTGTGATTTTATTCTACATGAAGTTAACATAGTTTAGTACAAAAAACAGTCGAGCAGTAAAATCATTTAAAAATCGTTTTTCTACGATAAGATGTTGAAGGGCATTAGTCTACTGTTCACCCAAGCGGGAAATTCAGTGCAATGCGAGGAAGATAATAAAAAAGCAATGGAGTAGAATAAGTTATATGTAGACAGTTTGCTGGGGAACTTCCAAGAAATTTTGTAGCTGAATTAGGCTTTATCGGTTTGTCAGAGATCTTTTTTCATTCATAAAATAAAAGTCTCCTTGAACAAGGAACTAATATTAAATGATGATATTTATTTACATTTCTACAAATAGGTTTTTGTATATAAAGTTGCGTGTGTGAGATAAGTGTAGATTTTTAAAATAAAACGTTGTATTTGAAGTGTATAGCAAAAGTGTCAGAGTTCGTGAAAAGGTTCATTGGTATAGACAAGATTGAGATATTAAATGTGTAAAGACCAGGTTCTATTAATTATAGCAGCATTTTTTTAATATTTTTTATTTTTATTTTATTTTACTTCTCTTTTTTTTTGTTTTTTTTGTTGACATTATAAGGTAACATCATTTTTTTTTATATGCGAATGATTAGTATTTCTGTTCTTTTTGTAATTTGTGTCTTTGGTATGTTTTTTTTAAAAAAAACATACCAAAGACACAAATTACTTTTTTGTATCGGTTGTTGTGGTATTCATGTGAATGTTCATTATTATATATGTATTGCTGTGTTCAGTTTATAGAGAGTTTTACTTCCATGTATATGTATATTAATGACTGTGCGTTGTGGTGCAGTGGATATCGACTCAGAACAACAAATCGGGGTTCGAATTCCAGTTGAATGCCCTGCATTCACTTACGCGCTAGTACCCTTGGGAAAAGTATTAATCCGTCCCTTCCCTCCCGTTATGGGTTAAATAACAGGGCAGGACTATGGGCCCCTGCCATTAAACAAATCCCAATGAAACTTTCTCTATCAGGGAGAAAGCTGGCTCAACCCACCTCGGGTGCATGCGGCTTGGACACACAATTTATATACATGACCTACCCCATAGCGCTGGAGGAAGGACTGAGCACACATCTGGTTAGAATTGAAAACTAAACATAACGTCCTCTTGGCCTCAGACAATGGCAATTCTATGAGACTGTATCATCTCTCTAACTTTATTACTGTCATTCATTTTAATAAAGAATAAAAATTTCTTTCCTCCTGTCGTCCTTCTTACATTTTCTGCACAAACCAGATGTTGACCGCTCGATGACCTAAAACAGACTACATAAATACATTTTCTGCGCATTGGTTCCATATATACATCCGCTTTAACCTAAATAAAATGTACAATATATTATGACCATTCAGCTCTACTTCCACTCAAAAACCAAAACCTTAATTTGGAGCCGATTGACGGCTTATATACCGTCTATACTCGTATACCATGCGATTTTTGAAAACCTAGTTTTAAGGTGGTTACATCATACACGGAGCATAAAATTAGCCTATGTACCGCTAGCCCTATTTACACCGTTGGCCAAACTATATATCTATTTACTGTAGTAAAAACTAGAACTGTATTTAAAATAAACATAATTTTGATAAAACCGATGTCTTACTCAAATGCATTTATTAATAATGCATGTAACATTCACATATTAGTATCGTTTTATAAAATACAAACATAGCATTTGTGCGCCATTTGCATTGTTGAGGTTTGCAAGATATTTAGCTGTTCTAGACTAACCACCTAGAATTTTCAAATCAGCTAATTAAGGCAAACTACCGAATTTTTTTTCTGCTAAAAGAAACAAATATTTTTTTAAACTATTTTTATTTTAGCTTACTAAGGTAAATACACATTTATTAAAATAAAGAACAACAACATGTATATTTGATCCCAACTTATAGATATATATAGTTATCCTCATACAAGCCTGTTTTGTTGTATCACAGATCATAAGTGTGGTTAGACGTCCGATTGCTTCTAGCCTGGGTCGAAACTCGACCGATTTTGGTATCAGTCGAAGGAACTACCTCTTGTAGGGTTTCATACATTGACACCCACCCACACACACACACACACACACACACACACACACACACACACACACACACACACACACACGCATGGTCACTCGCCGTCCACGTGATGACTGGTTCCCGTCAAAAACGATGCTAATAAAAACGGAAAACATCACGTGGTACACTAGTTAGGATTTCGTCCGGGGACAAGAGCAATGTCTTCCTAACTCACACAACACACGCGCACTAATTGCGTGTAGCAATTAGTGGCGCAAAAAAATTTCTTTTATTTTTCTTCTCCTACATTAACACTATGCACATTAACTTTCATTCAAACAGGACTTTACATAAAATAACTTCCTACACGTAAATCCACAATTTTTCCAACCTTCGTCAGTAGAAATCCACCGACTGCTACATTCGCATGTAAGTCTCTCTCTCTACTCAACGCACACACAGACACAGAACTTTGTCTTCTGTCTGACTTTCTTCATCAAGGATTTGGACTTTGAACTCTTTACGATAATCTTAACAATTGTTACAAACCTTTCTTTCAGCTAGAGAAAAAACTTCATACATCTTATTTTGTTTCTACGAACAGACGAAGTGGGATGACTTTCCTTTTCACTTTCTTATGCATGCTCTCTCAACCCCATGTAACCTTTGTCAATACATTGTTTTTCTGGTTACTTTCGCCTTTTTGTTCTTTCTTAAATACTGCTTCAAATCATGACCTCATGTTACGTCGAGTCGACTCATAAATTTGTAGTGGAAAATTAGTAAGTGGACGCTTCGTCCACCACACTCTAAACTATCGGCGCACGGCAAAGAGAGGAGGGAATTTTAACGTGTTATATATACTCGGTGTGTACACACGCCAGCAGCCGAGAGAACTCAACAAAAAGTAATATATATTACCTCATATAATCTCACCCTATTTCTTTCTTCTTTTTTGAACGTAATTTAAAAAAGTTTTCCAAGGGATTTTCTTTAGTTTGAAGATAGGGTGTGGTAGGGTATAATGACGACACGTGTGTACAATTTAAGGACGCAAGATAAGGAATTTATTTACAAATTTACACAGTTTTAGTTGTAACCTACAGTGAATTCAGAACTTAACTCTTTATTTAATCTGCGGGGTTATACGTGAGCTGGTTAGATGTCGCCATAAGTTCTAGGCTAACAGTTTCTTTTCTCTCATTTCTCGCTTGTGGAACTCCCTTCCAGCTCCATGCTTTTCAGCATATTTATTTTTTTCAAAAATTTAAATGCAATATCAATCTCTATCTACTATTCTCCTTATTACTCTTTTCACTTCCCGTTTATTATTAATGTTTCTGTTCCTTTTTCTTCCAAACCCTGTAACCGCTTGCGTTTTAGAGGCTTTATGGCCTTGCTTGGGGTGATACAGATTGTTAAAAAGAATATCGTTACTATATTCGTTGTGTAAACACAAACAACTGAACGAGAAATGTATATATATATATATATATATATATATATATATATATATATATATATATATATATATATGTGTGTGTGTGTGTGTGTGTGTGTGTGTGTGTGTATACGCATCGTTCATTCAGTAATGAATTAGAACACTCTCAGTTACTGGCGTATGTTTGCATAGTATATCACTCGCTAAAAGTTTGCCTTCTTCTACCGAGCGGATGTCTGCGCATGATTATATATATATATATATATATATATATATATATATATATATATATATATATAATGTCATTTTAAATAAATTGCAAATACTGTGTCTGCTTATTTTTAATAAAAATCGTTCATACTCATGGATAATCTTTCGCGTATTACAATTGAAAGATGTCAGAAATGAGCTGTAACATTCACAGATGTTATTATCATTCATTTATCAATGTACCCAAGTACTTTCAATCTCTTTCTGATATTCAGGGGTGTGAGTTATGCTAACAAAAATAACCGTAAAACTGTGTTGCTAAAACTTACTAAAGATAAAGACTATCTCTGAGTATGAACGAATTTTACTAAAAAATAAGCAGACAATGTTTGCAACTTATTTAATCTGACATGTCTAAAAAATAAATTTGCTGCCTAAATGAGTCTCATTCCCTGACGATCGTAGGTTGTGGCTCACTTTAGATTTTTCGTGTTTTTTGCTCTACTATTGAGCACTTTTTCTTGTGTTTAGGTTCCGTTTGGGTTTTTTTTTCTTTACTGCGGATACTTGACATTTTGTTCTTGTTCCGCTGGTTTCTTTTTTTCTCCCCCTCTATCCGACGTCTTAGTACGCCGGATTGTAACGGATTTAGGTTCTGTTTGTTAACAGTTTTTCGAAGGTTTAGATTAGTGTAAACTTACGGAGTGTAAACTTACGGAGTCTAATTAGTTATTATATATATATATATATATATATATATATATATATATATATACCACTTTTTTAATTTAGAGGTGAAGTCTAAAATAGTGATATGTTTTTCGAATTGCTTAATAAACACGTCCCTAAAAATTCGAATTACACAATATATCAAAAAAATATGATTAAATTAAGTTACAGTTGTACTTATAATTTAGAAAAGTATATAAAAAAGAAAAAACGCCATAAATTTCAAAGATTACATGCAACAAGAAAACGTTAATAACAAATGTAACTGCTGAGGTAAAAGTAAGTGTCTACTTGATGGCGTCTGTAAAACCAAAGAAGTTATTTACAAAGCAGAAGTTCAAGATATAAATTGGCAGAGCAAAATATACGTGGGATGTACTGAAAGCACTTTTAAAAAACGATGGTATAAATACAAATCAGCATTCAAGTTAGAAAGTCTTAGGAATTGTATATTAAATTAAAAAAACATCACAAATTTCATTCAAATTTTATACTGAAAATCGTTTATTATTTTAACTATTTCAAATTTGAAAATATTTTTTTAGAATTTTAATCAGCACTGTTTAATTTGTGTGTTTTTATTTCAATTTTAACAATTATTCTGTAAAGTTACAATATTGTAAGTGATTATTGCTCTATACATTTTGCACCAACAACTAAATTATGAATTTGGAACAAACAATAATTGAATAAACAGACAAACAAATTACAAGTAAATGATTAAAACATAAAACAATTGAGTACAAATAAGAATCAAATAAATTAGATGCAAACAATAGATAGATTTAAAAATCAAATAATACTTATAGAAAAATACATTAAAGATGCAAAATTTAGCTAAATGTTGGAAGTTTTCTTTTTTGTTTAACTTGTTACTTGTAATATTATTATTTTCGCTAGAACAAAAATTATTTAAAAGAGCATTTGTAGAGCTCTAGACAAATATTCTTTCTAATTTTTCTATATTGTGATGCTCATCCCAAGTGTCAACATTAAAAGAAGCTTCTTATCTGCCAAAAAATTCAACGGTATATGCTTGGCTAATTTCTTTTGATTTACTGAATGAAGAAAAGGATTTTTATTAGCATACTGATGACTGCATAATTATATAGAACAAAATTTGTAGTTACATCATTAGGATATAAGAGAGAACCTCTGTTAATCCCCTGAAAATAGCAGTTTATTTCAGGTATTTCTTTCACATTATCTCTCTCAGATATTAAATCTTTGCAACTATTGCATTTAATTTTCTTAAAAACTACATGACAGCAATAACCCGCTAAGTGTAGTATTACAGGAATAACTTCTTTACATTTATTAACATCATCCTATTTAACATCAACTCTAAATTTATACGCATCTAACTATTGTTCCTCTGTCACTTAATCTCATTTAGATTCATGTAAATTCTTTAAATCAATTTTAATGCATTGTTGATTAAATGGTAAGCTCACTTTAAAACTGATAGCATTCTATTTTTTTTCACACTCAAACACTTGCCACAACGAGATATTATACTGATTCCCACTAAGTCGCCAGTACTCAACAAATCTTGCCTCGAGGTGATCAGTTTGAAATTTGCCAGCTAATATGTATAGCATTTTCAATTCTTGGTCAGTTCTAGAAATGCATAGGTTGAATGTTGCAAAGCAGTGAAAGTTTTTGTTAATTTGCCATTTCTTCCAGAAATGTTATTCCAAGATTCTAACCAGTCACAGAATAGAGAAATTTAAAATTTTCTTCATTTACTCTAAGTGGATTACAGTATTTATTTCTAAGCCAACAACCTTTTATATGGTGTTTTTACATTCATTATTGTCCACTAAATATAAAATATGTTTATATATTCTGCAACTTCTACAAAATTAGGCAAACATTTGTTTCCTTAAGGTCAATAATCCCTGAATAGTGTACTCATTAAAAATTTGCAGAACTAAATTAACATTTTGCTTTTCAAAATTAGTAGGAGAAAGTGCCTTTGAGGTCAATTTATAACAATATTTCAAAATTGACTAAAATTCCAGGACATGAAGCTTCTGTAAGTTACAAAACAGGACACTTTGGATATTATCTGATTCATGATTTCCATTGTGACAAAATTTTGGAAACAGCATGCATTTACTTGCATTTTTTTGACCAAGCCAATTGTTTCTAATGCATTTTAATATATGGACTGAGTTGAATAGGAAAAAAAGAGGTTGAGACTTCATAACTGGGTGTGGATATACAATAGAAAGAAAGATATAGCATTTTTAGTTATTGCATTATTATCTGTTATGATTGATAATACTTGAAAGCCTATCTCCTCTAAACCAATTATTATATGTTTAACTATGTCAAATAAATTCTCAGTTTTACAACATTTAGTTGGCATAACATGCACAACATTCTTATTTTGTGAGAATACACTGCTAACCATAAAGGCAAAATCACTTGTTGCAGCTTCATTGCTGCTGTCAGATAAGCAAACAATATTACCAACTTTATAATCAAAAGGTTTTAGATGAATTTCATCAACAAGTAAAGATACTGTGGTGTCCATCTTTTTAATATACATAAGAAAAGTGTTATGTTGTTTCATCAAAAGATTCATATATGTTGGCAAGATTAGTCTTTTAATGGTTGAATAGTTTATATTTTTGCTGTCTTACCCTTTAGAGGAGCAGTTATATAACAATGAAGAAAATAATCAAGCTTATTCAGTGGTATTAAGTTTAGCTGCTCTTATATAAATTTGATTGAACTAAAATATTTGTTTGATTCTTCTTGCACCAATACTAGAAATGACATTACCAATTTTAATATAAAAATCATATTTGGAGGTTTAGTTGTTTTTTTTTTGTCATGTTTTCTATCAGAATTTCAAGAGTATTTTGGTCAGTTACATTTTTAGGAACCTTATAGTCCCCTATTCATTTCCACATCTCTACAAAACACATGTACAGTAAAATCAGATTCAATTACAAGAGACAGCTTGATTTTTGGATATGGGGATTAGATGATGCTGCATATAATAAGTGTTTCTTGCTGCCTAACAACATTCCAGCAATTTCTATCAAGAAAATTTAATTTCCCTTCTACATCATCAATATTATGGAATTTCTTCTGCTTTTTATATCAGTAATTTTTATTCAAAGCACATTTAAGGGCAGAATTCTCCAGTTGAATTCTCCTAGAATCTGGTGACTCTCCATAGGTGGTCAATGAAGATAAATATGAGGGACAGTTTTAGAGAATTCTAGAGATAGCATCATCCTGAAGATATGTTTTTTGAACTCTAACTGCAATTTTGACACCTGTTTTTTCTTCAAACGCTGACAATGCTCTCCTTATGTCCTCTGGTTGAAAATGTAGTTCACATACAAAAAGAAAAAAATTAAAATTAAAAACCAAATGTATTTTAAATTCTTGTGAAAATGTAAGAAAAAAATCATTCAGCAGAAATTTACAAGCATTTTTCTTACAATTCTAGGATATTTTTAAGGAATATTATTTAGTTTATTAATTCGACAAAATGATTATGAGTGATGAAACAAAGTACAAATAAAGGGAGATGTTTTAACATTTATATATTTTTAAATCAAAATAATAAATAAAAAGCATTTTTTATTAATGAAACGATTCTAAAAATTTGTTAGACAAACAGAATTATTTTTTATGTCTATAAAAGTATTCCTTTATATCAAAAATTTCTTTAAAGTTTTTATGAGGTTTCTAGTCTTTAAAAACTTCCACAATTTTCTTTTTAATGTGTTGTGAATTCAGAATTTAAAAGACATGAAAATAATTTAATCCTTAAAGTTTCTTTTATTTATGAATAAAACATTTCTAAAGAAATATTAGAATTATTAGAATTATATTCTACGCCAATAAAAATATTCTTTTCTGAATTTATATAAAAAATTTCTTTAAAGTTTATTTTAAAAAAATATGAGGATTTAGCTTTTAAAAAAAATGCGAGCGATAAAGTTCAGACATGATGTAGGTACCTCCACTAAATTGCTAAAGAAATAGTATAAAGAAAAAAGTCCCAAACTTAATACAAACGAATTTTCTATGACTGACTGGGCAGAAGATTATTCAGCATTAGGTCGCCATTGATTTCTGCAGTAGACTGGTTGCCAGCCACGGCTATAGAACCCAATCTGTCCTATCATTTAACCCATAACTGGGGGGAAGTGACAGATTAATACCTTTTCCAAGGGTATTTGTGCATAAGTGAATGCAAAGAATTCGACTGAAATTTGAACTCGGCTCCCCAAGGATAACATATTTGAAGGATCTGATCAGGTGGATGACCGAACGAGGGTTGCGTGGTGCAACAAGAGAAAGCGTGCCAAGAGCCACCAGAGACAGGGAGATGTGGAGAGTCATGAACGCCTACGTCATGAAAGGAGATGGCACATAAAAGAAGAAGAATTTAATGACCACATTCTCTCGTAGAAAAAAATATTACTTAAATTCTTAGACTCAGATTGATATAGATCCCTCTTTTTACGTTTGCTTCTTTCTTTCTTCTTTCTTTCTTTCTTTCTTTCCCCCGAAATATTGTTTTTAACAATTATGAATTAAACTCTTTTTATTTTTGCTCATTACACTTTTAATTCTTAATTCTAAATTTTACCTGTTCATTTTCTTTTCATTTTTCTTTTCTTTTATCTTATTTTTATTTTTATTTAAAAATTTATCATATTAAAATTTTAATTTTCCCTACATTTTGTGCACCTGTAATATTTGAATATTTAAATTTTTAAGAGTCATGATTTACGCCCCTTTGATTTCTTCTTCCTGCATTTTATTATTTTTTATTTAAAATTTTTATCCACATGTAACTGTAGAATATTTAAATTTTGAATCTTGTTATTAAAAAAGCAGTAACTTTACTGTATAATATTCAATTCCCATGAACATCGAGTGAACTTCAAATTCAAATCTATTACACTGTCAGTTTAAAATATGCACCTGATGATGGCATAACTCACTCATGAAACTCTGAGTCGTTCCATAGATGTAGGATAATTATATATATATATATATATATATATATATATATATATTGTTGCGGAAGCGAAGGAATGGGTGACCTAGAAGGTAGAACTGTAGCTGTTGGCGTTACTGCTGTAGGGTTAATAACTTTTCCCCTCAGTAATAATAAATTCAGGAAAAAAAGAATACATCTGAGTTTTGGTAAATAAATGTATAATTTATTTACACATATACAAAACATAAACTGCCATCTGGTGTGGCCGTGAAGGGAGAGGAAGAAAGAATAGAGAAAGAAAAGCTCGTTTCTCGACCCCAAAGCCATGTCTCTGCATGACTCTCTCTCTCCCCTCTGTCTGATGTTTGGTTCATGCGTTTTTTATTTGTTTTCTTTTTTTTATAACAAGATTAAAGTTCGCATTCTCGGTTTCTCTTCTTTCATTGGTTATCTTTTCAGTCGGTAGACGATTCCTTTTTCTATTGGTCAATATATTTTTTAACATCGGCTTGCTAAATGTGTAATGAAAGATAATTGTTTTGTTATCGGAAGATATGCGTCGATCCCATGCGCAGAACTCAAATCTTTTATTCTACTTTGGTCGTCGAACAGTTAACATCTGGTTAAACAGAAAAGTGTAAGAAACACGACAATATATATATATATATATATATATATATATATATATAGAATAAAAAGTGTGAGAAACTGTGAACGTTTTGTTTAAAGTGTATATTTATTGTTGTTGTTATTATACATGTTGTGATACTTTAAGTGTCCATAATGGTATTTGTGACGCTACACGTGTTTCAAATCCAAGATTGACTCTCTTCAGGCGAATAAATTTGTGGCTTTACGTATCGAGTTCCTTTTGTTTCTGATGGCCAAGTTGTTGTTTTATAAATAAGTAAGTAGAAAAATAAAAATAAAAATAAAAAAGTAAATCAAATCAGTAAAATAAAATAAAATAAGATAAAATAAGTCAAATGTTGAATAGTCTGTGTTTTCTCAACAACTTGGCTCTCAGAAACAAACAGGAATTAAGTGAAGACTATATTTATTGACTAATCGAAAATTAAAAAGTTTAATAATTGAATACAAATCATCGAGCCACCGTATTTTAAAAATAATTTTTAATTTACTCTACTCGTTTCTACATGCACACACAAGAAACAGATACACAATCTCAGCAAATAGAGACAGTCCACAATTGCCTGCTTTGTAACCTACCTCCTCCTCTCACGCACAAACACAGCGTTAGTATGACTTACTTTCCTCGGCGACTGACATCTTTCTTTAAAAAGAATGATTTCAGCTGTAGTTGAAACCACAACTTTTGTCCTCTTTTGCGTTGTGTTCACTCACAATGTCGTACTGTTATTGGCGGAAGACAGTCAGGGTTAAGTGACTATCAACACTGCAACACAACGCTAGCGAATAAGTCGATGAGATGTGCTAGTTTGTTGTTTTTTACATTACAGTAGACGCTAAAACTTGCAACTTTGTTGTGCTACAATAAATAAATAAATAATTAAGTGATGGAAATAGAGACAAAACACGTGTTTAGATTATTTTTATCATTGGTACACTGACCTTGATTAAAACAGGTCATTTAGCAAATAAGAAAGGATTATCGTTTATCCGATAATAGAACTGTTCTTGAATTTTCTGTCCCCACCACCAAAGGGCTAAACACGTGAGACATTATAAACAATGCAAATTGAAAACTGCTGAGATGATTTAGTAATATATATATATATATATATATATATATATATATATATATATATATATATATATATAGAGAGAGAGAGAGAGAGAGAGAGAGAGAGAAAGTAATTTATAGTTTTAATGATCAAGAATGAGTTTGTAATTTGTTGAAAATAAAATGTTAGATATATAAAATAATAAACTGCTTATTTTTTTTCAACATTTTAAAGTTAACTTTCAAAATTTGTGGATTCTGTTGATGTGGAATTTTATTTTTAATTATGCGTAATTTTATAAAAATATCTTATAAAAATATCTTATAAAAAATTCAAGCTCCTGTACCAGACACAAAAACCTAATAAAAATAGCAAAACTACAAGCGCAAAGTTATGAAACACAAGACATCCAATGAGTAGAATTTTAAAAGAAAAAACATTTATTTACAATTTACAATTACGAAAAATGGTAAAAACAAAATGTTCACAAAATGTTCATATATATATATATATATATATATATATAATGTACTCTCCCGTTGTATTCACACTTGAGGATCTAACAGCTTAATTGCTTTAATTGCTTAATTGCTTCAGTACTGAAACCTAGGTAAACCGCCAGAAGACCCACACAAGTGACTAGGTTAAAGTGGTGAAGGCTTGTGCAGAACCATCCACACTTTCGAAACTATTAATACACTCAGTTGGTGCATATAAATGCCACAGATGAAGCAAACAGTTGACCTCAAACTTTTTAGTTATCCCGCAACTACTCTATTGAATGGCCCTCGTAGAAGCCCTATACCGAAAAATTCATCTTATTTATTGAATGACCATCGTAGAAGCCCTATACCGAAAGATTCACCTTATTTATTGAATGACCCTCGTAGAAGTCCTTATACCGAAAAATTCACCTTATTTATTGAATGGCACTCGTAGAAGTCCTTATACCGAACAATTCACCTTATTTATTGAATGAACCTCGTAGAAGTCCTTATACCGAAAAATTCACCTTATTTATTGAATGGCACTCGTAGAAGTCCTTATACCGAAAAATTCACCTTATTTACTGAATGACCCTCGTAGAAGTCCTTATACCGAAAAATTCACCTTATTTATTGAATGACCCTCGTAGAAGCCCTATACCGAAAGATTCACCTTATTTATTGAATGACCCTCGTAGAAGTCCTTATACCGAAAAATTCACCTTATTTATTGAATGGCACTCGTAGAAGTCCTTATACCGAACAATTCACCTTATTTATTGAATGACCCTCGTAGAAGTCCTTATACCGAAAAATTCACCTTATTTATTGAATGGCACTCGTAGAAGTCCTTATACCGAAAAATTCACCTTATTTATTGAATGACCCTCGTAGAAGTCCTTATACCGAAAAATTCACCTTATTTATTGAATGACCCTCGTAGAAGCCCTATACCGAAAGATTCTCACCTTATTTATTGAATGACCCTCGTAGAAGTCCTTATACCGAAAAATTCACCTTATTTATTGAATGGCACTCGTAGAAGTCCTGATACCGAAAAATTCACCTTATTTATTGAATGACCCTCGTAGAAGCCCTATACCGAAAAATTCACCTTATTTATTGAATGACTCTCGTAGAAGTCCTTATACCGAAAAATTCATCTTATTTATTGAATGACCCTCGTAGAAGCCCTATACCGAAAGATTCACCTTATTTATTGAATGACCCTCGTAGAAGTCCTTATACCGAATAATTCACCTTATTTATTGAATGACCCTCGTAGAAGCCCTATACCGAAAGATTCACCTTATTTATTGAATGACCCTCGTAGAAGTCCTTATACCGAATAATTCACCTTATTTATTGAATGACCCTCGTAGAAGCCCTATACCGAAAGATTCACCTTATTTATTGAATGACCCTCGTAGAAGCCCTATACCGAAAGATTCACCTTATTTATTGAATGACCCTCGTAGAAGTACTTATACCGAATAATTCACCTTATTTATTGAATGACCCTCGTAGAAGCCCTATACCGAAAGATTCACCTTATTTATTGAATGACCCTCGTAGAAGTACTTATACCGAATAATTCACCTTATTTATTGAATGACCCTCGTAGAAGCCCTATACCGAAAGATTCACCTTATTTATTGAATGACCCTCGTAGAAGTACTTATACCGAATAATTCACCTTATTTATTGAATGACCCTCGTAGAAGCCCTATACCGAAAGATTCACCTTATTTATTGAATGACCCTCGTAGAAGCCCTAACCAAAGTTATTATTTATTAAGCCGTAAAGAATTACTTACCGAATTAATTTATTATTTATTGAATGACCCTCGTAGAAGTACCCTTATACCGAAATAATTCACCTTATTTATTGAATGACCCTCGTGTCCATCCGAACAATTCACCTTATTTAGAATGCCCTCAGCCCTATACCGAAAGATTCACCTTATTTATTGAATGACCCTCGTAGAAGCCCTATACCGAAAAATTCACCTTATTTATTGAATACCTCGTAAGAAGCCTTAATTACCGAAAAATTCCATTCTTATTTATTGAATGACCCTCGTAGAAGCCCTATACCGAAAGATTCACCTTATTTATTGAATGACCCTCGTAGAAGTCCCTTATACCGAAAAACAATTCACCTTATTTATTGAATGACCCTCGTAGAACCCTATACCGAAAGTTCCATTATTTATTGAATGACCCTGTAAAAAGAAGTTCCATACCGAAAAATTCATTTATTTATTGAATGACCCTCGTAGAAGCCCTATACCGAAAGATTCACCTTATTTATTGAATGACCCTCGTAGAAGTCCTTTATACCGAAAAAAATTCACCTTATTTATTGAATGAGCCTCGTAGAAGCCCTATACCGAAAGATTCACCTTATTTATTGAATGACCCTCGTAGAAGTCTTTATACCGAAAAATTCACCTTATTTATTGAATGACCCTCGTAGAAGTCCTTATACCGAATAATTCACCTTATTTATTGAATGACCCTCGTAGAAGTCCTTATACCGAAAAATTCACCTTATTTATTGAATGACCCTCGTAGAAGTCCTTATACCGAAAGATTCACCTTATCTATTGAATGACCCTCGTAGAAGCCCTATACCGAAAGATTCACCTTATTTATTGAATGACCCTCGTAGAAGTCCTTATACCGAATAATTCACCTTATTTATTGAATGACCCTCGTAGAAGTCCTTATACCGAAAAATTCACCTTATTTATTGAATGACCCTCGTAGAAGAACTTATACCGAAAGATTCACCTTATCTATTGAATGACCCTCGTAGAAGCCCTATACCGAAAGATTCACCTTATTTATTGAATGACCCTCGTAGAAGTCCTTATACCGAAAAATTCCCCTTATTTATTGAATGACCCTCGTAGAAGCCCTATACCGAAACATTCACCTTATTTATTGAATGACCCTCGTAGAAGTCTTTATACCGAAAAATTCACCTTATTTATTGAATGACTCTCGTAGAAGTCCTTATACCGAAAAATTCATCTTATTTATTGAATGACCCTCGTAGAAGCCCTATACCGAAAGATTCACCTTATTTATTGAATGACCCTCGTAGAAGTCCTTATACCGAATAATTCACCTTATTTATTGAATGACCCTCGTAGAAGCCCTATACCGAAAGATTCACCTTATTTATTGAATGACCCTCGTAGAAGTCCTTATACCGAATAATTCACCTTATTTATTGAATGACCCTCGTAGAAGTCCTTATACCGAATAATTCACCTTATTTATTGAATGACCCTCGTAGAAGCCCTATACCGAAAGATTCACCTTATTTATTGAATGACCCTCGTAGAAGTCCTTATACCGAATAATTCACCTTATTTATTGAATGACCCTCGTAGAAGCCCTATACCGAAAGATTCACCTTATTTATTGAATGACCCTCGTAGAAGTCCTTATACCGAATAATTCACCTTATTTATTGAATGACTCTCGTAGAAGTCCTTATACCGAAAAATTCATCTTATTTATTGAATGACCCTCGTAGAAGCCCTATACCGAAAGATTCACCTTATTTATTGAATGACCCTCGTAGAAGTCCTTATACCGAATAATTCACCTTATTTATTGAATGACCCTCGTAGAAGCCCTATACCGAAAGATTCACCTTATTTATTGAATGACCCTCGTAGAAGTCCTTATACCGAATAATTCACCTTATTTATTGAATGACCCTCGTAGAAGCCCTATACCGAAAGATTCACCTTATTTATTGAATGACCCTCGTAGAAGCCCTATACCGAAAGATTCACCTTATTTATTGAATGACCCTCGGAGAAGTACTTATACCGAATAATTCACCTTATTTATTGAATGACCCTCGTAGAAGCCCTATACCGAAAGATTCACCTTATTTATTGAATGACCCTCGTAGAAGCCCTATACCGAAAGATTCACCTTATTTATTGAATGACCCTCGTAGAAGTACTTATACCGAATAATTCACCTTATTTATTGAATGACCCTCGTAGAAGCCCTATACCGAAAGATTCACCTTATTTATTGAATGACCCTCGTAGAAGCCCTATACCGAAAGATTCACCATATTTATTGAGTGACCCTCGTAGAAGTCCTTATACCGAATAATTCACCTTATTTATTGAATGACCCTCGTAGAAGCCCTATACCGAAAGATTCACCTTATTTATTGAATGACCCTCGTAGAAGCCCTATACCGAAAGATTCACCTTATTTATTGAATGACCCTCGTAGAAGTCCTTATACCGAATAATTCACCTTATTTATTGAATGACCCTCGTAGAAGTCCTTGTACCGAATAATTCACCTTATTTATTGAATGACCCTCGTAGAAGCCCTATACCGAAAGATTCACCTTATTTATTGAATGACCCTCGTAGAAGTCCTTATACCGAATAATTCACCTTATTTATTGAATGACTCTCGTAGAAGTCCTTATACCGAAAAATTCATCTTATTTATTGAATGACCCTCGTAGAAGCCCTATACCGAAAGATTCACCTTATTTATTGAATGACCCTCGTAGAAGTCCTTGTACCGAATAATTCACCTTATTTATTGAATGACCCTCGTAGAAGCCCTATACCGAAAGATTCACCTTATTTATTGAATGACCCTCGTAGAAGTCCTTATACCGAATAATTCACCTTATTTATTGAATGACCCTCGTAGAAGCCCTATACCGAAAGATTCACCTTATTTATTGAATGACCCTCGTAGAAGCCCTATACCGAAAGATTCACCTTATTTATTGAATGACCCTCGGAGAAGTACTTATACCGAATAATTCACCTTATTTATTGAATGACCCTCGTAGAAGCCCTATACCGAAAGATTCACCTTATTTATTGAATGACCCTCGTAGAAGCCCTATACCGAAAGATTCACCTTATTTATTGAATGACCCTCGTAGAAGTACTTATACCGAATAATTCACCTTATTTATTGAATGACCCTCGTAGAAGCCCTATACCGAAAGATTCACCTTATTTATTGAATGACCCTCGTAGAAGCCCTATACCGAAAGATTCACCATATTTATTGAATGACCCTCGTAGAAGTCCTTATACCGAATAATTCACCTTATTTATTGAATGACCCTCGTAGAAGCCCTATACCGAAAGATTCACCTTATTTATTGAATGACCCTCGTAGAAGCCCTATACCGAAAGATTCACCTTATTTATTGAATGACCCTCGGAGAAGTCCTTATACCGAATAATTTACCTTATTTATTGAATAACACTCGTAGAAGTCCTTGTACCGAATAATTCACCTTATTTATTGAATGACCCTCAGCCAAAGCCCTATACCGAAAGATTCACCTTATTTATTGAATGACCCTCGTAGAAGTCCTTATACCGAATAATTCACCTTATTTATTGAATGACCCTCGTAGAAACCCTATACCGAAAGATTCATCTTATTTATTGAATGACCCTCGTAGAAGCCCTATACCGAAAGATTCACCTTATTTATTGAATGACCCTCGTAGAAGTCCTTATACCGAACAATTCACCTTATTTATTGAATGACCCTCGTGAAGCCCTATACCGAAAGATTCACCTTATTTATTGAATGACCCTCGTAGAAGTCCTTATACCGAAAAATTCACCTTTATTTCTTGAATGACCCTCGTGAAAGCCCTATACCGAAAGATTCACCTTATTTATTGAATGACCCTCGTAGAAGTCTTTATACCGAAAAATTCACCTTATTTATTGAATGACCTCGTAGAAACCCTATACCGAAAAGATTCACCTTATTTATTGAATGACCCTCGTAGAAGCCACATATACCGAAAGATTCACCTTATTTATTGAATGACCCTCGTGAAGTCCTTATGCCGAATAATTCACCTTATTTATTGAATGACCCTCGTAGAAGCCCTATACCGAATAATTCACCTTATTTATTGAATGACCCTCGTAGAAGCCCTATACCGAAAGATTCACCTTATTTATTGAATGACCCTCGTAGAAGTCCTTATACCGAATAATTCACCTTATTTATTGAATGACCCTCGTAGAAGCCCTATACCGAAAGATTCACCTTATTTATTGAATGACCCTCGTAAACCCTATACCGAAAGATTCACCTTATTTGTTAGACCGAAGCCCTCGTGAAGTATATACCGAATAATTCACCTTATTTATTGAATGACCCTCGTAGAAGCCCTATACCGAAAGATTCACCTTATTTATTGAATGACCTCGTAGAAGCCTATACCGAAGATTCACCTTATTTATTGAATGACCCTCGTGAAGTACTTATACCGAATAATTCACCTTATTTATTGAATGACCCTCGTAGAAGCCCTATACCGAAAGATTCACCTTATTTATTGAATGACCCTCGTAGAAGTCCTTATACCGAACAATTCACCTTATTTATTGAATGACCCTCGTAGAAGCCCTATACCGAAAGATTCACCTTATTTATTGAATGACCCTCGTGAGAAGCCCTATACCGAAAAATTCACCTTATTTATTGAATGACTCTCGTAGAAGTCCTTATACCGAAAAATTCATCTTATTTATTGAATGACCCTCGTAGAAGCCCTATACCGAAAGATTCACCTTATTTATTGAATGACCCTCGTAGAAGTCCTTATACCGAACAATTCACCTTATTTATTGAATGACCCTCGTAGAAGCCCCTATACCGAAAGATTCACCTTATTTATTGAATGACCCTCGGCAAGAGTCCTTATACCGAAAAATTCACCTTATTTCTTGAATGACCCTCGTAGAAGCCTATGCCAAGAAAGATTCACCTTATTTATTGAATGACCCTCGTAGAAGTCTTTATACCGAAAAATTCACCTTATTTATTGAATGAGCCTCGTAGAAGCCCTATACCGAAAGATTCACCTTATTTATTGAATGACCCTCGTAGAAGTCTTTATACGAAAAATTCACCTTATTTATTGAATGACCCTCGTAGAAGTCCTTATACCGAATAATTCACCTTATTTATTGAATGACCCTCGTGAAGTCCTTATACCGAAAGATTCACCTTATCTATTGAATGACCCTCGTAGAAACCCTATACCGAAAGATTCACCTTATTTATTGAATGACCCTCGTAGAAGTCTTTATACCGAAAAATTCACCTTATTTATTGAATGAGCCTCGTAGAAGCCCTATACCAGAAAGATTCACCTTATTTATTGAATGACCCTCGTAGAAGTCTTTATACCGAAAAATTCACCTTATTTATTGAATGACCCTCGTGAAGTCCTTATACCGAAAAATTCACCTTATTTATTGAATGACCCTCGTAGAAGCCCTATACCGAAAGATTCACCTTATTTATTGAATGACCCTCGTGAAGTCCTTATACCGAAAAATTCACCTTATTTATTGAATGACCCTCGTAGAAGTCCTTATACCGAATAATTCACCTTATTTATTGAATGAGCCTCGTAGAAGTCCTTATACCGAAAAATTCACCTTATTTATTGAATGACCTGAAAGTCCTTATACCGAAAAAATTCACCTTATTTATTGAATGACCCTCGTAGAAGTCCTTATACCGAATAATTCACCTTATTTATTGAATGACCCTCGTAGAAGCCCTATACCGAAAGATTCACCTTATTTATTGAATGACCCTCGTGAAGTCCTTATACCGAAAGATTCACCTTATCTGAATGACCCTCGTGAGAAGCCCTATACCGAAAGATTCACCTTATTTATTGAATTACCCTCGTAGAAGTCCTTATACCGAAAAATTCACCTTATTTATTGAATGACCCTCGTAGAAGTCCTTATACCGAAAGATTCACCTTATCGTGAATGACCCTCGTAGAAGCCCTATACCGAAAGATTCACCTTATTTATTGAATGACCCTCGTGAAAGTCCTTATACCGAAAAATTCACCTTATTTATTGAATGACCCTCGTAGAAGGCCTATACCGAAAGATTCACCTTATTTATTGAATGACCCTCGTAGAGAGAGTCTTTATACCGAAAAATTCACCTTATTTATTGAATGATATCGTAGAAGTCCTTATACCGAAAAATTCACCTTATTTATTGAATGACCCTCGTGAAAGTCCTTATACCGAAAGATTCACCTTATCTATTGAATGACCCTCGTAGAACTCTTATACGAAAAAATTCACCTTATTTTATTGAATGACCCTCGTAGAAGTCCTTATACCGAAAAATTCACCTTATTTATTGAATGACCCTCGTAGAGTCCTTATACCGAATAATTCACCTTATTTATTGAATGGCCCTCATGGGAGCCCTATACCGAAAATTCACCTTATTTATTGAATGACTCTCGCAGAAGTCTTATACTGAAAAATTCACCTTATTTATTGAATGACCCTCGTAAGTCCTTATACAAAAGATTCACCTTATTTATTGAATGACCCTCGTAGAAGTCCTTATACCGAAAAAATTCACCTTATTTATTGAATGACCCTCGTAGAAGCCTATACCGAAAAATTCACCTTGTTATTGAATGACTCTCGTAAGAAATACTAACCGAAAAAGTCACCTTATTTATTGAATGACCCTCGTAGAAGCCTATACCGAAAAATTCACCTTATTAATTGAATGACCCTCGTAGAAGCCCTATACCGAAAAATTCACCTTATTTATTGAATGACTCTCGTAGAAGTCCTTATACTGAAAATTCACCTTATTTATTGAATGACCCTCGTGAAGTCCTTATACCGAAAGATTCACCTTATCTATTGAATGGCCCTCGTAGAAGTCTTTATACCGAAAAATCACCTTATTTATTGAATGACCCTCGTAGGAAGTCCTTATACCGAAAAATTCACCTTATTTATTGAATGACCCTCGTAGAAGTCCTTATACCGAATAATTCACCTTATTTATTGAATGGCACTCGTAGAACTCTTATGCCGAAAAAATTCACCTTATTTATTGAATGGCCCTCATAGAGGCCCTATACCGAAAAATTCACCTTATTTATTGAATGACTCTCGCAGAAGTCCTTATACTGAAAAATTCACCTTATTTATTGAATGACCCTCGTAGAAGTCCTTATACCAAAGATTCACCTTATCTATTGAATGACCCTCGTGAAGACTCTTATACCGAAAAATTCACCTTATTTATTAGATGACCCTCGTAGAAGTCCTTATACCGAATAATTCACCTTATTTATTGAATGGCACTCGTAGAACTCTTATACCGAAAAATTCACCTTATTTATTGAATGGCCCTCACCAGAGGCCCTATACCCATTCACCTTATTTATTGAATGACTCTCGCAGAAGTCCTTATACTGAAAAATTCACCTTATTTATTGAATGACCCTCGTGAAGTCCTTATACCAAAAGATTCACCTTATCTATTGAATGACCCTCGTAGAACTCTTATACCGAAAAATTCACCTTATTTATTGAATGACCTCGTAGAAAGTCCTTATACAAGAAGATTCACCTTATTTATTGAATGACCATAATGAAAGTCCTTATACCGAAAAATTCACCTTATTTATTGAATGACCCTCGTGAAGTCCTTACCGAAAAATTCACCTTATTTATTGAATGACCCTCGTAGAAGCCCTATACCGAAAAAGTCACCTTATTTATTGAATGACCCTCGTAGAAGCCCTATACCGAAAAATTCATCTTATTTATTGAATGACCCTCGTAGAAATCCTTATGCCGAAAAATTCACCTTATTCATTGAATGACCCTCGTAGAAGCCCTATACCGAAAAATTCACCTTATTTATTGAATGACCCTCTTAGAAGCCCTATACCGAAAGATTCACCTTATTTATTGAATGACCCTCGTAGAAGCCCTATACCGAAAAATTCACCGTATTTATTGAATGACTCTCGTAGAAGTCCTTATACCGAAAAATTCACCTTATTTATTGAATGACCCTCGTAGAAGTCCTTATACCGAAAAATTCACCTTATTTATTGAATGACCCTCGTAGAAGCCCTATACCGAAAAATTCATCTTATTTATTGAATGACCCTCGTAGAAATCCTTATGCCGAAAAATTCACCTTATTTATTGAATGACCCTCGTAGAAGCCCTATACCGAAAGATTCACCTTATTTATTGAATGACCCTCGTAGAAGTTCTTATACCGAAAAATTCACCGTATTTATTGAATGACTCTCGTAGAAGTCCTTATACCGAAAAATTCACCTTATTTATTGAATGACCCTCGTAGAAGTCCTTATACCGAAAAATTCACCTTATTTATTGAATGACCCTCGTAGAAGTCCTTATACCGAAAAATTCACCTTATTTATTGAATGACCCTCGTAGAAGTCCTTATACCGAAAAATTCACCTTATTTATTGAATGACCCTCGTAGAAGCCCTATACCGAAAAATTCACCTTATCTATTGAATGACCCTCGTATCACTGTGTTAACACCCCCCCCCTCGCACCCCACCGCGTTATTTTGAGTCTGCCGATCCGAGTAACCATCAGAGAATTTTGAACTGAACTGTTTATTAATGTAAAAGAATAGACTGTGATCGTTCTGCTCTCCGTGTCTTCGGAAATCGTTGGTTCGTTAATTTTGTGGCTTAACAATCATGACTATTTACATTGTTCGGATTGTCAACATTTGTATTGCCATATTCACGGCGCTCAGGCTTTATAATAAAAACATTGTTTACAACAACACGAGCTATCCCGTTTCGGTACTACTTGTTTGTACCTCATCAACCATTGAAATATTTTACTGTTAAGAATTAACTAGCATCATAGCCCGGCGTTGCCCGGGCAACTCAGAACATTTTAGTAGTAGAAGATGCCAATGAGAGGAGTAGATGGAAATCATTTATTGAAAGTTGGAAAGGAAATTTAATTTTAGAGGAAAAAGTTACATTTATGCCACACTAATTACAGACAGTTGATTTCCTGCATTAAATATTTAGCGGACAAAAAAGCATTATTATTTGTTTAATTTTATTTTCTGAAGTACGAAATATTAAATCCGAAAAAAAAAAAAGAAAAGACTTAAATAATTAAATTAACCATTGGCTCTTTTTTGTATATATTTTGTTTTTGTTTGAAAAACACTTTTTTAAAAAATATTTTTTTTTCAAAATTACGGGGAAAAATATTAACATTTTTTTGTTGACAAAATGAATTTTTAAAACGTCGGAATAAAAAATATAAAGGCTCATTTTTTTAAATAAAAGATATTTTATTCGCGTTTGACGCGTGTGATTTGATTTCTGTGACGTAATTTAGCAACCATCTTAGATCTTAGATGTTTTACGGAGCAAATGTAAACAATTTTTATTTTAAATCTTCAAAGAACATTTTATCAAGGAAAAAAAAGGATATAAAAGTAAACTATATAATTCCAAAATATAAAGTTCAATAAACTTATTTTGGTAAAGTTATAAGAATAATTATATAACATTCGAAAAAAAAATAGATGATCAAAAACATCAGAACGATTAACAAAATCATACTATTATAATGGATACATCATTCTGATCTTTATGCTCGCTACTGTATATAAAGAAATAGAAACATATATGTATAAAAACAACATATAAGTATATAAAAATTAGGAACATATGTGTATATAAAGAATTAGGAGCACATATGTGTATAAAGGAATATCTATATACATATATTCATATATGTCAAGAATATATATATATATATATATATATATATATATATATATAGAGAGAGAGAGAGAGAGAGAGAGAGAGCATGCCATGATTCCCGATCCCGGGGTAAATTACCTCAGTGGGGTAATGAGCCCATATTTTGGGGGTAATAGATGTTTGGTTTGGGAAGAGGCAATCAGCTTATAATTTCACACTGTACCAAATTATTAATGAGACAGCCTTTCAATGAAGAATTGCCCCTACCCCAATAATTCCAACAGAAATCCATATCTTGTGAGTGAAGATATCATTCCTGATGAGGACTATCCAGCAAAAAAAAAAAAGAGGAAATTTCTCAAACTCAGGATGAACAATGCATGGAAGCTTTTGTTTGAGACCAAGTCTGGTCTAGAAACCTTTTGGATCTTACGTCTGAAGGATACACCAACACTAGCCTCTAGAGCAGTACAAATTCTCATAGAATTTTCAACCACTTTTCTATGTGAACAAGATTTTTCTACTGTCCTTGGAATCAAGACCAAGAAACGTAGCAGACTCAACGTAGCAAACGACGCCCGATTAACCCTTTCAGTCACAAAGCCAAGAATAAATAAACTGGCACAGGCAATACAAGCTCAACACTCACATTAAGAATCACGGCTAGGTTACGGCTACTATACCTCTGATTATCATATAGATTGGTACTATTGAATTGAATAATTTCCATTAACTTTGTCTGCTTTTGACGTATGAAAATGTAATTACTTCTTTTCCTATATTACGGGTATTTGTTCATTGGGATAATGGATAATAGTGAAATTGTATTTTGGGGTAATCGCAGCAAAAAGGTTGGGAACTTATGATATAGAGCGTATATGAATGTATTTAGCTTCCTGGCTGTAGCATGACTGTCCTTGATCCATATCTAGTGTCGGGTGCAAAAAAGGCGATTGAAAGATAAGTTATATGTACTTTCTATACAGTGCTCATATTTTCTTTCCTTATTGAAGGGAAGGATAAAACTGCAACTAACAGAATCGATAATCGTTTGATATTAATCCGATTACCAGAAATTATAGGGATTATTGCACCTTTGTATAGTAAGGATCAACATTCTTCTCCCACTTATCGATAAGTAAATTAAAGGTAGAGTTAATTATTGATTAGTAAAAGGTTTTTGGATAAGGATTTTTATGAGAACAAACGCCAGTATAAATAGCATATGAAACGTCTTGATATTTATTATAAGCTCATTGGCTGAAGGTCAAGTAGATGTTAAGTAGATTATGTTGCGACAGTATTTCAATTGGAGCGAGCTCGCGTGCAGTAAAAATCAGTATTCGAATGATTTTTACCTGTTTTCAAATGTCGATTTGTGACAGGTATTGGAAATAGGTTATCTCATCCCAAAAGATCAGCTATGGAGTGTGGTGGAGATCTCCGGCTTTCTTCAGATGCGAGGAATTTTGAACCGAACCTTTTATTTCGATTAGTGGGGTACATCATTCTCATTCCACATGAGATACCTCTTTCGGTAGCCATGTAGTTATCTCCCGTTTTAGCTCAACTCTCTAAGTTATTTGTTCCCCACTGAACAACTTTTTGGGTCAACTCTTTGGGTCAAGTCACTAGAACTAACCAATGTCTATATCCACTGGGTCATGTGTCCGTGAATGGATATAGACGTTGGTTTGGGAGAATGATATACCCCAGGCTTGGTTCGAAATTCCTAGCACCTGAAGAAGGCCGGCGTACAACGGCTTAAACGTCATAATAATTGCAATAAGGATGAGGACAATTTTCCGAACAATGTAAATAGTGACTTAGCAACTGTTTTGATATGACAACACACACACACACACACACACACACACACACACACACGTATATTGAAAGTATTTGGGAATATAACAAGAGTGAGCCAAATTATGGCTCCTTCCTTGATGCTCCTCAATCACGACATGAAAAAATGAATCCGTGAATATGAGAGGATTAAAATAAAAAGACGCATAATATGTCTACATTCTTCAAGCAAACATGCTCTAATATATATATTTTCTAAACATATACTGTTAAATATAAAAGACAATGAATGTCTATTATGTTTAATCATGAGCCGTTCTGAACATCGTATTTTGGCTTTAATTTCAGGTGAAAATAAAGACAAAAATTCTCCAACGTTTAGATATTTTTTATTAAGTTAGTTCTAAGCTTTCGCCTCACATGAACCATCTTCAGAGAGGTTACAAGAACGTTAACATAAAAACATCCACCATCAGCGACGATTTTATCTTTTGTTGACATAAAACGTTGCTAAGCAACGGTAACAGTTACCAAAAATAGCAAACGCAGTTCGTGAATTTGTAATGCTGTTCTATGACGTCACACCGCGTGAGATCTGGAAATGTTAACAGAACCATATATTTAAATGCAATGTAATGTGTTATGACCAGTAAATTTATGATCTTTTGGAATCAATTTGAATTTTCTATCCATCGTCATCGTCAAATATTAAACAAACATTCAGTTAATTTTGCCTTTGGACACTTGACAGATAGAGATTTATAAAGTAGAGTTTTTTTTTTCCTGATAAATTAATAAAATAACTTTGAATAGAAATTGATTCCATCACATTGCTTTAAAAGATTATTGCATTTAGTTTTCATTTTCATAAGTTAATTGGTCATTTCATGTAAATAGTAACAAAATGTTCCTATTAAAATGTAATTAAGATTAAAACGTTTTATAATGACAGATATTTGCATATTATTATTATTATTTATTCATTTATGTTGTTGTTGTTGTTTTACCTTTGCCTCGTGTAGCACGGGTTGACCCTAACTTTCAACCAGAGAATTTATACATTCATTCAGTCAGTAAAGTGCCATACGTGATCCACGCTTGGGCGATCATGTCTCGAATGTCATGACTGACTGGGCAGAAGATTATCCCGCAGTAGGTTGCCAATACTGAGACAGACTGTTTGCCAGCAGAACCCAATCTTCCCTGTTATTTGACTCATAGCTAGAGGAGGAAGAGATGTATTATATTATTAAATAGTAATTAGTGGAGGATCATTTTATTACTTCATAACAATAGAAAACCAGTCCCCCACTTTATCATGCTTCCAACTATTATATTCAGTCAGTCAGTTAAGTGCCATACGTGATACACATTTTGGGAGATCATTTCTCGAAAGAGACATGACTGACTGGGCAGAAGATTATCCCGCAGTAGGTTTCCATTGCTTTCTGCGGTAGACCGGTTGCCAACCAAGGCTATAGAACCCAGTCTGTCCAATTATTTGACACATGGCTAGAAGGGGAAGAGATGTATTATATTATTAAGTAGTAATTATTGGGGATCAGTTTATTACTTCATAACAATATAAAACTGATCCCCCACTTAATGCCCAGTAGAAACCTTAATCATATTTTCAGCTATCATATTCATATAGTCAGTTAACAGCCATACGGGATACACGTTTGGGCGATCATGTCTCGAAAGAGACATGACTGACTGTGCAGAAGATTATCCCGCAGTAGGTTGCCATTGCTTTCTGAGATAGACTGGTTGCCAGCCAAGGCTATAGAACCCAGTCTGTCCTGTTATTTAACTCATAACTGGAGGAAAGAGACGGATTAATAACTTTTCCCAAGGGTATTTGCGGGTAAGTGAATGAAAGGAATTCACCTGGAATTCGAAATCGGCTCCCCGATTTGTCGTTCCAAGCCGATATCCACTGCACCACAACGCACATTATTATGCTTTATTGTTGTGAAATCAAGCTGGCGTTAAATTTAATCGTACCGGCTTGAATTTCGAAGGCACCGTAAACATTCATGTTATCCATGTTAGTCTAGACTGAGAGGTGATGTTACTTTCTTTGGATTCGTCCGAAATTAAACCAATTATGGGAAAACGAAAACTAAGTGATATTTAAATCGCTAATTAGAGCAAAGCATCACATATTTTCTGAACAAGAGAAAGAAAAACAAAAACGATTCTAATCTTGCAAAATTTCGCACCAATTATATGTAGCAAAAAACAAATTTTATCACTCAAAATATGCACTAAAAGAATTTTACACATGGAGATAACAAATTAAAGCCAAATTTATACAGATATTAGAAAACACATATCTCTAACTATACACTTACTTTCGTTTCGTTATTCACACACGCCACACTTTACTTAAAACAAATTTTTAAACAAACATACCAGAGTGCTGGCCATTACCAACACGATCCTTGCTTGTCACAGGTATCTACAATTACGTCCGTGCGTTTCCCTTATCTAGGCTATAAGAGAGAGAGAGAGAGAGAGAGAGAGAGAGAGAGAGAGAGAGAGAGAGAGAGAGAGTTGCTACAAATGCGCTAATCACAGAGAGAGCATGGCTGATTGCCCGTCCGACCTTTAGGCTGTGAAAACGACCTCCTGCAAGCACAGAAAGAGAACGGACTCCATTATCAACACGACAAGCCCAAACAGATAGCCAACAAACAGTCAGTATTTAGTATACTCTCTTTCCCACTCACTTTTGTCCTCTCGTATACAGTACACACGAACGCTACACTATATGATTTACCAAAGACATTTTCATAATTTTGAAAATGAAAATAAATCTTTGGTCTTTAAACCAGAGTCTGAATTTTGTCATTGTTTTCTCATTTTAAGCTTCATTGGGTCGGAAAATCCACTTCTCCGAGACCCTCTTTGTTTCCATGTTTGACGGATTAGTGTTGTGGGACCGCCCCTTTGTCTATGATAATGGGCTCGACGTGAGTATACATATACTCCTGCCTTAGTGGGAAACGTCAGTTATCGGCGAATACCGTAGGAGTTATTGACTGATCCATAAGTTACCGAGAGATGCCGAAGTTATACAGAGAATACCGCGTCAGTAGTCATAGTAGCTCTGAGCTCCACTCAGCTAGAATAGAATTACTCGGATATACTAATTCCAGCACGGCTTCACTTCAAAAACTTGTATATATATATTCCTTACTAATCGTATTCCTTGGATTACTAAACTGCGTTCCACTGTGTATTTTTATGTTTAATATAACCTATTTTACTATGTCAAATATTTGTTTTCTTGTTCATTATTTTGTGCGGTTCCTAACCCGAAATCCACAACAATTAGCGAAGCTCAAATTGTAATAGGGAAATAATTTTTACTTGACTGAGCTTACTTTCTCATCAGTTATCGTGCCATGCCAGTAACGAGATCTGTGTCATTCGATGATGGGCAATTAGCACGGTTGTTGAATTTAATATACAAGATCTACGTGACATTAATCCGAGGGTGGAATTTGGTTAAAGTAGAGAAACAATTTAGACAACGAAGCTTAAGATGAGAAAACAACGACAAAAGAATCTCTTATACCCTGCTGTATTACCGCCACCCTCAAATTAACTGGGGAAGAGGGACTGTAATTAAAGGAAAAAAGAAAAATTCTTCGAAATTTGGAATGGAAAATTTTTAACATTAATTTTCCAACTTTGTTTAATAAATACCAAAAATGTCATTAATATCTAAATATCAGTTATTTTTTCCAGATCGAGATGTTTTTCACCGAAATATTTTCTAATGCAAATTATTCTGGCTATTTTCCTTTACACACTAGCATTTTCCACAAATATCTTTACTTCAAATATTTTATACCAGAAAGTTGTCTAATATTTCTTACTAATGACGCAAATTTTAACGATAAAATTACTTATATATAGTATTGATTATTTCTTTCTTAGTTGTCGATTTCTTACTGAAAATTTTGCTCATACCTACAAATTAATGCCTACCCAATTGAAATCACTGTTCCAGACCATCGAAAGTGCCTCACGAGTGAATTACGGATCAGAGGTATGGGGGAGGGGATGCGATTAAGTAATAGGACAGACCAATGATCAACAGGAGACATTTTGGGGTCTGTTTGATAACTGAAATTTTTAGGGGTTCGTTTGATAACTGAAATAGTGACTTATTTCTCAACGGCATGAATAGTCCGTATTCAAACTCAGAATAAAATAAAGCAGGATGTCTAATGTTTATTTATTTATTTTAAGACACACACACACACACACACACACACACACACACACACACACGTGTGCGCATGACTTGTGCGCTCACATACATAGCGTCAAGATGATTCATCATATCAACACTGTGGAGCTAATAATCTTTTAGCTAGGTTTGGTACAAGGTCATGGTAATAGAACATCTAACTCGCTACACGAATATTTTGTTATTTTGCCTTACGTTTGTCGGGATGTGTCGACTCAGGTTTTTGTTTTATCTGAGTGTCAGGATTCCAAACATTTAACAACAACAACAACAACAACAACAACAACAACAACAACAACAACAACAACAACAACACATCTTGTAAACGAAACACAAAAAAAGTTATTTTCTTCAGGACGTAAGTTGAGATAACTCTTATAAATTCTTTTCAGAAATATACGATAAAAATAAAATGTTCAGTTTTACTTGCAGTGAAGTTTGTTTCGTAAAGTAATTAAGCTTTCACGTGCCGTGGCAGAATTGTTGACAGAATTACTTTTGTAATATAATAATCTGGCCCCACCCAATGAAAGCTGATGCAAGCGGGGGTGTTTTCCGGTCGTTGAAAAGTAACGGATGTCACTTTGACCCTATTTCCGGCAGATGCGGAAATAACTCAGAGGCAAACAGACAGGTGACTCTGAGAATTACGTAGGCGTCGCGTGGGCGTCGCGTGATCAAGGTAAAGCCGGAAGAAACAAGTCCCGGTTTTGGAAGATATATAAAGACCGCGAAAACACGGATTCGCCAGTCAGAAGAAGAGAGAGTAGACAGACAGAAGAGACCAGACCAGAGGAGCAACAGATAGCGACGATCCCCCCGTCACCCCGCCAACCCATTAGAAGCGCTCTCTCTCTCACCCCTGCCTCTATTCTACACGGTTCATCGTCTTTAATAAAAATATAACTCATATTTTTATATACATGCTTGTTTGTTGTTTGTCGATATACAACAGACTTTATGACGATCAGCCTAATGTGTTTGTGAGTTCGTAGACAAAGGCTTAGTTGATGTCTGTTGGCCACTGAAATTGTTTTGAACCCCGGGAAGAAGTATATTTTTAATTTTATATCCATCAGGGAGATCTACAATCTAATTTCACATAGAGGAGTGTGAACTTTTTGAATACAAAGTTTTAGAAAAGAATTTCAGACTGGCTCGTGAAAATCTTTTTCTCGAATTTTGGGGAGTGGTAAAGGGAGTTATTGTTGTTATTTTCTAAATGGTTCAGAAATAACACGTGGTAGATCTACAACTACGTCCGTCAAGTATTTTGGTGGTATTGGTCCTAGAAATTTAAAAACAAAACTTCTGACGGGATTTTATTGGTTGAAAAAATATAAAGAATTTAATTCCTAAAGGTTAGAAGAGGAACGTTTTTTTAGATGAGAAAAATGTCTGTTTCCCATTACTCGATGTTCGAAACCAGTTTAGAGCCAAGACAAACAGGCAGGCCCTTCTCTTTTTGAATATTGGCGTGACATAATCTTCTTACTCCCATTTACCTCTAGTTAATCTTTTGCCACACTAAGCTAAGTAAATGTCGAGAAAAATAAAATAATTTCAGAGAAAATATGAAAAGTTGAGCTCATTTCTTACTTAACACACTTAACCCACCTTAGAGTTGACCCCGCCGAGCTCATCTGACTTTTGACTATTGTACATCATCTTAAACAACCCAATTTACTATTGTATAAATCTTAATATTTTGCGATGTCGTCTGCGTTATATGTAGAAATTATTTTGTCAACCAGAAGATTCTACCAAATTTGCGTCATTATCTTAGTAAAAGAGGAAATAGGGAATATATGGCGAACCACACACACGCGGATCATGAACTGACTCACCATCAACTTTTAGTGATCCACGGGGAGTCAGTGAAGTGACGTAATAAAATATGGCTCAGCTAATCAATTTAGCAATTTATCGAATTTTGTTTGTGCCTTGTTTGTGCCTAAAGTCAATTTTATAACTGTGTAGTTTTGTAGGAAAGTTTCGCCTCTCTTCGCATTTTATCAGTCGCAATCTAATCTATTTTTAGGATAATTAAAAATTTGTGATTATTTGTCGCTAGCAGTATAGTCGGGTGTTGCTCGGGTGTAATGAAAGATTTAAAACTAATCCATTGTCCTGGAGTTCAGACTCTTTGGACGTTGGCACGAAAGACTAAAAAGCAATAGTTGTTCCCAGTTAAAGCGAAACTGTAGACTGAAAGAAAAATTAATGGATGTAAGTTAAATTTTGATTTCCTGGTATCGATATCAAATTTCCTGCACTATTGTAAGAACTGCAACCTTGAAACTTCTGAATATCATTTCTTATGTCTTTGTCTATGAGTGTATCAAATTTGATTAAAATCGGACCACTCATTCTATAACCCGATTTTTTCAATTATCGATTTTCGATATGTATCGGGGATACCTCGACACAAAAACTAGCTAAGAACACTCGCAGACGCTTATAATTTAACTGTGTAAATTTTTTTAAAAAATCGGTTCAGCCGTTTCGGAGTCTATAGGTAACGGACACACACACACAGACAAAGTTTCATTTATAAATAAGTTTAGATAATTCCTTTTAAACTGTAAAAATAGTTCATCAGAATGACCAAAAAGAAAAGGGAAATAAATTCAGAATGTAGTGGGAGGCTTTTTTTAAGAAAAGTGGAGTGAAAATTATGGTGTTATTGAGAATAATAATAATAATAATAATAATAATAATAATAATAATAATGATTACACCATCTACACAGACAGAAAAATTGAAGCAAACAGGCCAGACATTATTGTTAAAAACCAGAAGGAGAAAACTTGTCTATTAATTGATATGGCTTGTCCAGCGGATTGTAACATAGCAATCAAGGAATTTGAAAAACTGTCAAAATATAAAGACCTGGAAATTGAAATAGAAAAAATGTGGAAATTGAAAACAAGAGTTGTGCCAGTGATAGTAGGTGCACTTGGAATGATAAAAAATGGAACAAAACAACACATTGAAAAAATCCCTGGAAACCCCAGCTTAAGAGATATACAAAAAATTGTCTTATTAAGTACAGCCCACACACTAAGGAAAACTTTATCTATGTAATGCTGAGGATGATAGGGAAGATAGAAAAACATGAAATGGAGCCATAACAACACGCCACTACCTGCCTTAGGTCTCCCCGCAGATTTGGTTGGTAGTGAGACCAAAGCAGAAATCGAAATATGATGAAAAATGACATAATAATAATAATAATAAAACTTTTTACTGTATATGAACGTATTCAATTGTTGCACGCTCTTATACTGAAGCTATTGGGAGCTGGTTAATGTTTCTTTGATTCGGCCTTGTGTCAGACATAACCGAACTTCCTACAGCTTACAAGTTTTATGCAGAATTATCATTATCAGAATTATCAGAAGGTTGGTTGTCGGTAGGATCGAATGTGTGGAATAGTGTGGAATTGTGTAAGAATAAAATATACATTTTTCATGTTAAAATATAAATTTATTAAAAGAAATTAATAACGAGAATTCGTAGAAATTAATGTTCAATTAGAAAGTTTAAGGTATCAAGAGTTGTAGAAAATGTTCATAATAATAATGTAGGTATTTAAAATGTCCGCAGAAGTTTAGAGTTCATGGTTGTGTAGTAGCAGGATGTAAATTCTTTGTTCCTTCATCTTTTTAGAGATCGCGGCAGGTTGAGAGAAACAGAAGGCAAAACAAATAAAGA